>MU746214.1:3315-47701 GCA_026770625.1 Nicotiana glauca
AGACAGTAGTTATAAATAAAATCAGTGTTAATTTTTAGTTAAGTTTTGATACTGAGGTTGTAATACTCGTGTACATATATAATTAGTCTTAATAGAATGTTTAATATATTTTGGATTTGGTTAACAATTTAGGCGTGATAAGGCAAAGAAGCCAGATTCAATTGATGGCTTCTAGGCCTATAAAAATGAACCTGCAATTATGAATTGGGCTCTAATTATCCCAACGCACTTCTGTGCATCTCTTTGTGTTGGATATGATTTTCAGGCCCAAAACATATGATGACCTGGATCTGTAAAACAATAATATGACTGTTAGAAAGATATTAATAACTATTGAGGAAAAACAGTGATAGAAAACATAGCACGACCTAGGTTGGACCCCTAAAAATACAATGAGACGAGCCTCGTTATAAGCTAAAGTACAGGGGGGCCCTCAACTAATTGTTATAAAACGCATAGATTTGGAAGGACCGTTTAGCGAATTTCACGGTCTTTCCCAAAGTTAATAAGACATAGATATTTTAGGCGAAATTTTAACATACATTCTCAAGTATGGGTGCACATTTATGTGACCCAAATCTTACTCTCAACGAAGTCGAAATGTATTTAAAGCCACAGGCGTACTGGTACGGTGTGGTTCAAAAAATGCATTTTCACGACGTTGCAATTCTTTAAAGTTGATAAAGCGGAATATTAATAATGCACATAATTGGAATATATAGAGAAATCAGATAAAAGCAAATGCAACAGTTGAGCGACCGTGCTAGAACCACATAATTCGGGAGTGCCTAACACCTTCTCCCGAATTAATAGAATTCCTTATCCGGATTTCTAGTTCGCAGACTGTAACAGAGTCAAACTTTCCTCGGTTCGGGATTAACTCGGTGACTTGGGACACCATTATATTCTCAAGTGGCGAATCTGAAAAACTTAAATAAATAATCCCGTTCCGACTGTCCTTAAATTGGAAAAAATTCCTTTATACCCTTCCGAGGGTGTAACCTGTAAAAAAAGAAGGTGTGACAGTGTGTAGTCATCATCGGGAGTTTTGAGACTAGTGTGGAGTCGTTGCTTCTTGATATGGTAGACTTTGATGTTACTTTGGGTATGGATTGGTTGTCACCTTATCACGCTATATTGGATTGTCACGCTAAGATGGTGACTTTAGCCTTGCCGGGGTTACCTTGATTAGAGTGGAGAGGGACTCTTGGCCATTCCACCAGTAGGGTTATCTCTTATATGAAGGCTCGGCGTATGGTCGAGAAGGGGTGTCTAGCTTATTTGGCTTATGTTCACAATTTTAGTGTGGAGTTTCCTTCCATGGATTTTGTACCAATTGTCCGAGATTTTTCAGAGGTATTTCTTGCAGACCTGCCAGAGATGCCACCCGACATGGATATCAACTTCTGTATTGATTTGGTTCTGGGCACTCAGCCCATTTCTATTGTGCTATATTGTATGGCCCCACCAGAGTTGAAAGAATTGAAAGAACAGTTGCAAGATTTGCTTGATAAGGGTTTGATTAGACCTAGTGTCTCGCCTTGGGGTGCGCCATGTTATTTGTGAAAAGGAAGGATGGGTTGATGAGGATGTACATTGATTACCAGCAGTTGCACAAAGCCACTATCAAGAAAAAGTATCCATTGCCGAGGATTAATGACTTATTTGATTAGTTTCAGGGTGCCAAAGTGTTTTCAAAGATCGTCTTGAGGTCGAGCTACCATCAATTGAGGATTAGGGCATCTAATGTCCCTAATATAGCTTTTCGGACTCGATATCGGCATTATAAGTTTTTAGTGATGTCATTTGGGCTTACAAATGCCCCGACAACATTTATGGACTTGATGAACCGGGTGTTCAAGCCTTAATTGGATTCGTTTGTGATTGTGTTCGTTGATGATATCTTGATCTACTCCCCCAGTGGAGAGGAGCATAAGCAACATCATTGGATTGTACTTTAGACTCTGAGAGACAACCAGTTATATGCTAAATTTTCAAAGTGCAAGTTTTGGTTGGATTCAGTCACTTTCTTTGGGCATGTGGTATCAGTAGAGGGTATTCAGGTAGATCCTAAGAAGATTGAGGCAGTTCAGAACTAGCCTAGACCTACTTCAGCTACGGAAATCCGTAGTTTCTTAGGTTTGGCGGGTTATTAACGTTAGTTTGCGGAGGGGTTATCATCCATAGCAGCCTTGTTGACCAGGTTAACCTAGAAGGATGCCCTGTTCAGATGGTCAAATGAGTGTGAGGCGATCTTTCGGAAGCTCAAGACTGTTTTAACTACGGCGCCGCTGTTGGTGTTGGTGTTGCCCACAAGTTTAGGATCTTATACAGTATATTGTGATACATCTCAAGTTGGACTTGGTGTGGTGTTGATACAGTATGGCAAGGTAATTGTATATGCTTCGTGGCAGCTGAAGATTTCTGAGAAGAATTACCTTGTTCATGATCTAGAGTTGGCAGCCATTGTTCACGCGCTGAAGATTTGGAGCCATTATCTTTACAGTGAGCCATGTAAGATATTCACAACTCATCGGAGTTTGCAGTATTTGTTCAAGTAGAAGGAGATCAATTTGAGGTCAAGGAGATGGTTGGAGCTTTAAAAGACTATGATATCACCATACTATATCATCCGGGGAAGCCAAATGTGGTGGCAGATGCTTTGAGTAGAAAGTCAGCTAGTATGGGCAACCTTGCATACATTCCAGTTGGTAAGACCCGTTGCAATAGATGATTAGGCCTTGGCCAATCAGCTCGTGAGGTTGGATGTTTCTGAGCCTAGATGTGTTCTAGCTTGTACAGTTGCTCGGTCATCCTTGTTTGAGCACATTAGAGATCGATAGTATGACGACCCACATTTGCTTGTCCTTAGAGATGCAATGCGGTATGGTGGTGCCAAACAGGTTATTGTTGGAGATAATGGAGTTTTAAGGATGCAGGGTCATATTTGTGTGCCTAATGTGGATGGACTTCATGAGTTGATTCTTGAGGAGGCCTACAGTTCCCGGTATTCTATTCATCCGAGCGCCACCAAGATGTATCAGGACTTGCAGCAATATTATTGATGGAGGAGAATGAAGAAAGATATAGTTGCATATGTGTCTCGGTGTCTAAATTGTCAGCAGGTAAAGTGTGAACATCGGAGACCTGGTGGTTTGCTTCAGAAGTTAGATATTCCTGAGTGGAAGTGGGAGCGTATCACTATGGATTTCGTTGTTGGAATCCCACGGACTTAGAGGAAGTTCGATGCAGTTTGGGTCATTGTAGACAAACTGACTGTGTCAGTGCATTTCATTCTAGTTGCAGTTACTTATTCTTTAGAGTGATTGGTAGAGATTTACATCCGCGAGATCGTCTATCTTCATGGTGTGCCCGTATCTATCATTTCTGATCAAGGTATGCAGTTCACCTTGCACTTATGGAGCCTGGAGGGCAGTAAAATGTGAGTTGGGCATGCTGGTTGAGTTGAGCACAATATTTCATCCCCAGACGGACGGACAGTTCGAGCGCACTATTCAGATATTGGAGGATATGCTTTGCGCTTGTGTTATAGACTTCGGAGGTTCTTGGGATCAGTTCTTGCCGCTAGCGGCTAGTAGAGTTTGCCTACAATAATAGTTATTAGTCGAGCATTTAGATGGCTCCCTATGAGGCATTATATGGTAGGCGGTGTCGATCGCCAGTCAGATGGTTTGAGCCGGGGGAGGCTCGCTTTTTGGGTACAGATTTAGTACAGGATGCCTTGGATAAGGTCAAGATTATTCCGGATCGACTTTGCATAGCTCAGTCCAGGCAGAAGAGTTATGCCGACCGTAGAGTTTGTGATTTTGCATTCATGGTCGGAGAGAGAGTTTTGCTCCGGATATCACTCATGAAGGGTCTGATGAGATTCAGAAAGAAAGGCAAGTTGAGCCCTAGGTGTATCGGACCTTTTGAGATTCTTGAGCAAGTGGGAGATGTGGCCTATAGATTTGCGTTGCCACCTGGATTATCAGCAGTTCACCGGGTGTTCCATGTATTCATACTTTGAAAGTATCACGGTAATCCATCCCAAGTGTTAGATTTCAGCACTTTCCAGTTGGACAAGGATTTGACTTATGAGGAGGAGTCGGTGGCTACTCTAGCCCGGCAGGCTCGTCAGTTGAGATCACAAATTATCCTTCAATTAGAGTGTAGTGGAGAGGTCAGCCCATTCAGGCAACTACTTGGGAGTCCGAGTCAGATATGCAGAGTAGATATCCTCACCTTTCCACCAGTCCAAGTACTTTTCTATGTGTGTTCGAGGACGAACGGTTATTTTAGAGGTGGAGAATGTGGTGAACCAATAGGTCATCTCATGTTTTAGAACTAAATTATGTATTTTGAAGCCTTAAATATCTTAATTTAGCCTTCCTCAATTTACGTGCCCGGTCCAGGTGTTTTTCTGGAAGGCTTATATGCTAAAAACTGATAAAAACAAGAATTCTTGCCTTAAAAGTAAATTTTAGTTGATTTCGATCAACTTTTTGAGTAAACAGACCCGGGCGCGTGTTTTGACAATTATAGTGGGTCCGTATTGAAATATGGGACCTGAGCCTATGCCCGGAATTGAGTTCCGAGGTTCCTAGCTCGAGATATGAATTTTTGTTGAAAATTATAAGACTAAAAATTTAATGGTTTTAAGAATTTGGGTGGTGTTTGGTATTGTTGTTATCGGGTTCATATTTTAGTTTCGGAGCCCGGTACAGGTCCAATATAATATTTATGACTTGTTTGTGAAATTTGGTGAGAAACGGAGTTGGTTTGACGTGATTCAGACGTCCGACTGTGAAAATAAAAATTTTAATACTTTCTTGAAAATGTCATTCGATTTGGTGTTTAATTCATAGCTCTAGGTGTTATTTTGGCGATTTGATCACGCAATAAAGTTTGTATGATATTTTTAGACTTGCGAGCATAGTTAGTTTTGAGCCTCGAGGACTTGGGTGAGCTTCGGATAGGCTACGGGTGAGTTTTGGATAGGGCTGGGCTCAGAAACATCCAACCTCATGAACTGATTGGCCAAAGCCTGAACATCTAATGCAAGCGGTCTCTCATCGATTGGAATGTATGCAAGGCTACCCATACTTGCTGACTTTCTACTCAAAGCATCGGCTACCACATTGGCCTTCTCGGGATGATACAAGATGATGATATCATAGTATTTCAATAGCTCCAACCACCTCCTCTGCCTCAAATTGAGCTCCTTCTGCATGAGCAAATACTGCAAACTCCGATTATCTGTGAATACCTCGAATGACACACCGTAAAGATAATGCCTCCAAATCTTCAGCGCATGAATAATGGCTGCCAGCTCAAGATCCTGAACAAGGTAATTCTTCTTGTGAACCTTCAGCTACCGCAAAGCATATGCAATTACTTTGCCATCCTGCATCAATACTGCACCAATTCCAATATGAGATGCATCACAATATACCGTATAAGATCCTGAACCTATGGGCAACACCAACACCTACGCCATAGTCAAAGTAGTCTTGAGCTTCTGAAAGCTCGCCTCACAATCGTCTGACCATCTGAACAGGGCACTCTTTTGGGTCAACTGGGTCCACGAGGCTGCTATAGATGAGAACCCCTCTAAAAACCGACGGTAATAACCCGCAAAACCCAAGAAACTCCAGATCTTCATGGTTGAAGTAGGTCTAGGCCAGTTTTGAACTGCCTCAATCTTCCTAGTGTTTACCAGAATACCCTCTACTGATACAAAGTGCCCCAAGAAAGCAACTGAATCCAACCAAAACTCGCACTTTGAAAACTTAAAATATAACTAGATGTCTCTTAGTGTCTAAAGTACGATCCCAAGATGTTGTTCGCGCTCCTCTCGACTGCGGGGAGTAGATCAAGATATCATCAATAAATGCAATCACAAAATAATCCAAATACGTCTTGAAAACCCGATTCATCAAGTCCATAAACGATGTTGGGGCATTTTCCAGCCCAAATGACATCACCAGAAACTTATAATGCCCATATCGAGTCCGAAAAGCTGTCTTAGGGACATCGGATGCCCTAATCTTCAACTATTGGTAGCCATACCTCAAATCCATCTTTGAAAACTCCTTGGCACCCTGAAGCTGATCAAATAAGTCATCAATCCTCGGCAATGGATACTTGTTCTTGATAGTAACTTTGTTCAACTACTGGTAATCAATGCACATCCTCATCGATACATCTTTCTTCTTCACAAATAACACGGGCGCACCCTAGGGCGCGACACTAGGTCTAATAAAGCCCTTATCAAGAAAATCTTGCAACTTTTTTTTAATTCTTTCAACTCTGGCAGGGCCATACGGTATGGCGGAATTGAAATGGGATGAGTTTCCGAAACCAAGTCAATACAGAAATCGATATTCCTGTCGGGTGGCATCCCTGGCAGGTCTGCAGGAGATACCTCTGGAAACTCTCGAAAAACTAGTACAAAATCCATGGAAGGAACCTCCGCGCTAGAATCGTGGACATAAGCAAAATAAGCTAAATACTATTTTCTCGACGATACGCCGAGCCTTCATATAAGATATAACCCTACTGGTAGAATGGCCAGGAGTCCCTCTCTACTCTAATCGAGGCAACCCCGGCAAGGCTAAAGTCATCGTCTTGGCGTGACAATCCAATATAGCGTGATAAAGTGACAGCCAATCCATACCCAAGATAACATCAAATTCTACCATATCAAGAAGTAGAAGGTCCACACTAGTCTCAAGACTCCTGATAGTGACCACACATGAACAATAAACGCGGTCTACGATAATAGCATCTCCCGCAGGTGCGGACACATACACAGGGGCACTAAAAGAATCACGGAGACACAACCAAATATGAAGCAAAATAGGATGACACATACGAATAAGTATAGCTCGGATCAAATAGAACTAAAGCATCTCTACTGCAAACTGAAATAATACCTGTGATGAGGGTATCAGAAGACTCAGCCTCAGGCCTAGCTGGAAAAACATAACATCGGGGCTAGGCCCACCACTCTGAACTGCATCTCTAGGACGGGCCCTAGCTAGCTGGCCTCCACCTCTAGGAGACTGACCTCCAACTCTAATGGCCTAACCACCACCTCTAGCTGCCTGACCTCTACCTATAGCTGGCTGAGCGGGCAGTGAAGCACCCAGTGTCGGGACCATGGCACGAGAACCTAGATGTTGAGAACTTTTCGATGCTCGAGGGCAAAATCTAGCAATGTGCCTCGGATCACCACAAGTATAACAAGATCTCGACTGTTGTGTCTGATGGACCTAAAATTGACCCTGTCGACCTGAGTAAACACCCTGAAAACTCTGGAGCGGAGGTGAACTAGTAGGAGCTGGTGGTGCACTATAGGCTGGTTGGTCGGAATAATACATATGAGGGCCATGACCACCTGAGGGACAATGGGATGTCTGGAGTGCTGAATGAAACGTCCTGGGAGGATGGCCTCTGCCAAAAGTACCTCGACCTCCAGATGTGGCTCCACTGAATCCACCGGATTGATGGGTCCTCTTGTCAGTCCCCTGACCACTCCCATGATCTAGAACCATCTCGACTCGCCTGGAAAAATTGGCAACCGTCTGAAAAGAGATCTCACTCCCAGTCTCCTTAGCCATATGCAATCTGATAGGCTGAGCAAGTCCCTCAATAAATCTCCTCACCCTCTCTTCCTCTCTCTCTCTCTCTCTCTCTCTCTCTCGGTAGGAAGTAGAAGAAGAGCATGACGAACCAAATCCACAAAACGGGTCTCATACTGAGTGACGGTCATACTGCCCTGCTGGAGATGCTCGAACTGCCCGCGATAGTCCTCCCTTAGTATAACAGGAAGGAACTTCTCAAGAAATATCTGAGAGAACTTGTCCCAAGTAAAAGCAGGCGACCCAGTTGGTCTGGTCAATACAAAAATATTCCACCATTTCTTGGCGGACCCTGCCATTTGTTTCGAGTTTGTCCTCTATATAGGGAGAATAGGAAAAGAAAAATGATTCATGACTTTAACTTTGGTTGTCTTGCTATTATTTTGACCCAATTTTTGTGTTATTCTCTAATGCTTAGAATTTTTCTTTCTTTCATTTTCATTTTTACCTATGCAATTGTTTACCTCATTATTTTGATATATCTTTATACAATGGGAAACAAGATTCTTAAGGGGTTTTACATAGTCCGGGCATTGTGGAAACCAAATTAGATTAAATTGAAGAATTCCCAAATGCGCTAAAAACTTTGGATTCAAAATTGAAAATATAAATGTTATAGTTGTTCTCATCCGTGAAAAGGCGAATGACTTGGTAAAGGGTTCTCTATCATTAGGTTGGGTTACATATAGTTGGTATGATAAATTCATGGTCATGCGTAGTTGCTATTGCTTAGGGTGCATCAGTTTTCGAGATTGATAAAAATGAGAACTTGGAACCAACAACGAAGGCATAATTTATGATCAATAAATGTTTGATACATGCTCTTTATAGATTCAATCTTTTTGTTGCACTTCAATCAAGTTTTGTTGTTCATAACAAGTTAGAACTTTCTGTTTTTTGTAGTAGGAACTCCTTTTCATGTTGTACTACAACCTTTTGGTTGCCTTCTATCCACATTTTAATTGTTTGATGTTTGCTTAATAGAATTGAGAAAAAAGGAGAAAAAGCTTGGTGTGTTAAGCTGGACAATGTAACATCTGAGGACTACTTTGCAATCCTTTTGTTTGCCTATTTAAAATATAAAACTCAATAGCTTCCCAATAGCATTTCTGAGTTCCTTTCAAGGGCTTTTGTAAATGCATATGATTTTTTTAAAAAAATTATTCAGTATTACTGTTTGCTTATTCTAATAATCCAGCAAATTGTCATTTCTCCAAGCACACACCGGTTTTACTGTCTGCGCGAGCAACTACTACCAGTGTCTTCTTTACGGTACGGATTCATGTGACTAATACCATTTTTTATATGAAATGTTTTGCATTTTATACGTACGCTATCTTGTCTTATTATATAGGCGGATTTAAGATTTAATGTATATGGGTTTGAAATTTTAACCGTTTTAAATTATTGAATTTTTTTACTGAAATATATATTTTTCTTAAAATAAATAAAGGATTCTAATCAAAATTACTAGGTTCTCGTGATAGAAATTCTACCTCCCGTGGTTGCTTTGTCTATGTGCACCCATTTCAACAACAACTGTTAAATTATTCAATAATTGGTTTACATTACTAGCATTCCAGTTGAGATTGTTACATGTCAGAGACATTTTAAAGGATGTGAGAACACATTTTTCGCTTTTATTGCTATTTGAGAGGATTGTAGTTTTTGTTAGATTTCTTGTCCTGATACTAATCGCGCTGAATTAGGAGATGAGGCATAAATTGGGTCAAATACTAGGATCAGTAATAGTTTTATTCAACCACTTGCACGATTGCAACCTCTCCATCTCCCCTTGCTTCATCCTTTGTCATCAACTCATCTTTAAACTCTTTTAATCTCCATAGTAAATACATTCTTTCCATCTCCTTTGAGGTGGCAAAGTTTCGATTTTATTTACTCATTTGGCTAGTCTTGAGTATAGTTTTATACTAACTAATAGTTAATTGATTTAGTGTGTATAAATTACCTAATGATTTATAAAACTTTTTCTTTTTTAATTTTGCCACACTTAGATCTTCTCGAGCTTTCGACAAGTGGCAATAGAGAATCTAATAAATAATAATTTTAAAAAAGTAGTTTAGAGTTTTGGCCAAGTAGTAATTAAGAGTGCAACGCGTAATATGTAGGTTAAATGCATAATAAGTTCGAACCATGCTCTAAATAAATATTGGTATTTAAGTAAAAAAGAATGGAGCGATGAACTCATTATCTACTATCGAACTATTCACCACTAGTTATCGGAGTGTTTAACCAAAAAGTGGAATTTCGATCAAAGCTTTAATATAGAAAAACTCGGGTTACTGATAATCAAAAAATAAATAAAAGGAAGTGATTTTGCCAACAATCAGGTAAGCAGAAGAAAACAAATTAAATCAGCGTATTCAGATAATTTTCGTGTCCTTACAAATGATCCATTCTCATCCTTTTATAGTTATCTTCAAGATATACGTTTTCTCTTTGTCATAATAAGGCCATTATAGACAATTAAAGGCATTAAATGCTACGTTACATAATCATTGTAATTCAATATAGATTCTCTAACGTTTTTAGTATTTAATGTTTATTAAATATTGTATCTGTACTCTCTTGTGCTGTCAGATTCATTCTCCTTGATTTTTGGATTTAAATAAGTACGAGCGTTGAGCCTTTTGAATAACCGCCCGAGCCTCTTCTTGTGTCTCTGCTTGTATCTGTTGCAACTCGTGCCTCTTTGCTAATCATCATCCTTTGATCAGCCTCCATGTCATGACACGTCATCTTTCAATCACATCAATATGTAAATTCAATTTTTTCCAATACAGATAGTCCCCCCACTTGCCATTTATTCATCAATTGAATATTTTGGAAGTGGAATTTATTTAAGCATGAATTTTTGTCACCATTAATGCTTATGACAGAATCGACTCTTCAATTGTCACTTCCATTTAATGCTCATTACACGTGGCACCCTTTTATTGGTTATGTAACTTTACAGAGGTTTTAAGGCTTTTTTACAGCTTCACCAATCACGAAGCGACAGTTCTCGTTATGACCTTTCCATCATTGCACCTTTTCCTTTGACGGTTGCTTCTTAGTATAAATATAGTTTTTCGTTTTTGTCTTTACCACATAAAGTTCTCTGAATATTCAATTCTTGAATATTTGTTTGCTTCTTCCTCGTATTATCATGTCTTCATCAAACCCTAACCCTAGAAGGGTCCCTATAGTTGATAACTTCCCTAATGCCCCCAGTAGGAGCAGAAGAGGAGGTAGACTTCGTAATTTGGGATCTCCATCCCTACGTGGTTCTTCTCTTCCTTTGACTGGTTCTAGTCCTGCTTTTAGAACCAGAGGTTCTTTTTCTCAAAGGTCTTCTTATAAAGGAAAAGAACCCTTTGAGCCTGTTCGTGAACCTACAGTAGATGAAATAGTTCCTGCTGAACTATCTTTCTATAACGATAGGGAGTCCTTGAGAAACCAAGTGTCCTCTTTAGATCGTGCTGATATCAATCCAACTCAGATCACAGAGGGTCTAATTTCTCTAGTTCGTAATACCTGTCATTGGAGTCATGACTTTTCTATCATTATTCCCAATCCAAATCAAAGAATCACCTCCTACTTAACTGGATTTTCCTTTGCTTATATGTACCCTTTCACATTAGGATTCAAACCTGCTATTGATCCTGTTATTCTCAAGTTTTGTCGTTTCTTCGATGTTTGCTTAAGTCTAATTGGCCCAATAGTATGGAGGGTTGTTGCTTGTTTGAGGTATTTGACCAATATGGCAAGCGTGCCTTTTACTTTCTCCCATCTAATTCATCTTTACTCCCCCAGACTCTTTCGCAATGGTGTTTTTACACTAGTAGCAAGGAGCTAAAGAGTTCTGGTTAGCCCCGAAGATGACAGAGACCGTGGCTGGTATGCTAGGTTTGTTGCTGCCCCTACTGTTGGTTTAGTGGGTGATGAAAACGTTCCCTTCCCCGAGAAGTGAAATTTTGCACGTGAGTTTCCTTTTTAATAACTTTCTCGTACCTTTTTCTTCAGTCTTGATGATCATTATTCTAATTTTTCTTTTCTTTTTCAACAACCATGGGAATTGTTGAAGAAATTCCCAATTTCCGTGGTTGGGTAGGAAAGTTATTAAGTACAGGCCCAATGGAGGGTAGATCTTGGAAAAATCTTTCTCACCGATTTGGTTGGAAAGTAAAAACTCATGGTAAGAAATTTTTATTATTTAAATCTTTATTGTTTTTTCCTGAACTGATTTAATCCTTCTTTCTATCAGGATTTGTAGTTCGAGGGATTAGTGCCGAGGCGGTCGTGGCCTCTCGTATTTCTTTGGAAAGAGCCCAAGAAATAATTTTGGGCTCTTCATCGAAAAGAAAATCCATTGATGACCAAGACTCCGAAGAAGAGGAAGATGGGGGTTCCTTAGTAATAAGGCCATGGGCTCGTAGACGTATTATGTCCGATGATGAAGCAGAAGCATCCCCCCCACTGTTCTATTCCTCTCACCGAGTCTGTTGTAGCCCCGATAGTGATCCCTGATGATGTTGATGATGTTCCCGCTGCTGCTCTTGATTCAATTGAGCAACTTTTTGACCGCGGGTTTGGTGGTGATAATTTAAGTCCGGTTTATGATGAAGCACCCCTGGCTTCTTTTTCTACTTCTGTTCCTATGACTCCTTCTTTGTCGATCATGGCTGTTTCCGTTCCTCCCTAGGCTATTTTTACTGCTTCTACTATTCCTCCCTCGACTACTGCTCCTTCAACTATTCCTTACTTAGAAGTTGGTACCTCAAGTAGGAGTAGTGTTATGAGGCAAGTCACCATTGAAGTCCCCACTGAAGGTAACCTCTTAAGGAAATCAGGTCAAGTTGACGTGTGGCTAAAGCCTTTAATTGGTCCAATTGAGAGAGCTAAGCTAGATAGCCATAGTTCCTTGACCTTGATGAATGACATAGTGCATGTTTCTTTAAAGGTATTCATTTTTTCAAACTTTTACTTTGTCATTTTTCAATCTTCGGGATTCTCATTTCCTTCCCTTTCCTTTTTTTAGGCCAATCTAATCGGCACGGAGATGATGAAAAGGATTACCCTCTTAGAGCAGTTAGTGCATGATTATCAATTGGAGGCGTATAATTAGAAGGAACAATATGAAAGTCCTCATATTGATGTGGAATTCTTAGAAGAAAGTAAAAGTACCTTGGAGCAGCAGGTGGGGGACTTGACTTCGGAATTGGCAGTTGAAAAGGCTTCCTCAATTCAAGTAAGGCTCGTCTTGAAACTTCTTTTTCTGAGTAGCTTTCTAAGTCAAGTAAAGAGATTAGAGAGTTGAAGGCTCTCTTGGGTGAAAAAGAAGCTTATGCTGGTGAACTCGTGCAGAATTTGACCCAAGACCAAGAAGACCTCCGGGTATCTTCTGATGAGGTTTGCTCCTTAGAAAATTCCCACACCTCTCTTCAAACTTCTTATGAATCTACCTTGGCTGAAAATGAAAAGTTAAAAAATAAAATTGCTGACTGGGAAAAAGACTACGAGATCCTTGAAGATAAATCTACCATTGAAGTGAGTTGGGCATTTTTGAATTCTCGCCATGATACCCTCGTTGAAGTTAGCCAGGAGAATTTAACTTGGAATATGAGTTAGCCAAGATCAAAGAGACAATTGAGAAAACTCAGCAGAACCAAGATTTTTCTCCTCCTGTGGCTGAAGCTTCTGAAAATGTTGAAGATGAGACGGGTATCCACACTCATTCAAGTCAAGTTGAGCCTGATGTTGTCGACGTCCCTGCTTCAGTTCCCTCAACTTCTTAGTGAAAAGTTTAAAATTACTTTACTTTTTTTTTTGTTGGTTCGTGGTTGTAACCCTTGTCTTTTTAAGGGTTTGTTGAAAGCGTTAAGTCCCCAGACCTATTATGGGGAACTTTCTATAAACAACTCTTAGTTTATGACTAAGTTCATACTTAGTCTGAACTTTTTTTAATATTAAGAAGTTTTCGTTGCTGTTTTGAACTTCTGTTTGTTTATTCTTGCCTTTATTTTTAAGGACTTACTGAATAACTTGCATTTTTATTCTTCAAAAATGCTTCTGTTTTTTCTAACTTCATGAATACTTGAATTAATCATGTTTTTTATAAAATAGGGCCCTTTTATATTCGACACTTAATGAAGAAGACGTCTCAACTTCATAACGGTGTTAATATAAGATAAAAAGAAATAGGAATACACATGTTTCTTGAAATAACTTTGACAAGTTTTTATTTGAACTTTGTCGAACTTTGTCAAGTTTTGAGTAACACTTTACATGTATTTGAATTACTCCTATAACTTTCTCGTAATTTTTTTTCTTATAACAGATTTCAAAAAAGAAATGAACACAAGGTTTTTACTTATAACTTGTTTCAGTACATTGCCTTTACCCCACTACGATAAGGTTTTTCTTTGGCCTTTGCTCGTGACTTTACTCTACTCTTGACTCATTTAATGAGTAAACTTTTTAAGCTTGATTTCTGATTATTTCCCAATCTTCTTTGCCTTATGTATACACATGCCTGTGTATATTAGATAGTCCTCCAAGTGTTTGAGCGTTGAAGTATGAAGCCTCGAGCACTTGATTGTTCCTCTCATTAGTCCTTTCCCTGAAAAGGAAAAACACACGGGACTCGGAGGTACGATTATAGATGAAGACTACTTAACCCGTCTGAATTTCTATCAGAATAGTTGTAAACCCTAGACCGGGAATTTTAATTGATTTCGCGTGCCTTGTAGGTCGTGATTCATCATTTAGTATGAGCTAGCTTTTTGCCTATCATCTAAAATCGTTAGTAAAATTTTAACAATTCAAAAATTAAATTTTAAAATATGGATACCTGACTGTAGGTACTCTTTTAGAAATAATATCTCTTCAGGTGAACAACATTCCAATGTGAAGGTAGTATCTTGCCATCCATCGTTTCTAGCTCGTATTCTCCTTTCCCTGCGATATCATTAATCCTGTAGGGTCCTTCCCAGGATGGACTTAATTTCCCCGTATTAGCTGCCTTCGTAGATTTAAAACCCTTTTTGAGCATGAAGTCCCTAATCTTAAAGAATCTTAGGCGTGCTTTTCGATTGTAGTATCGTTCTATGATCTGCTTTTGTGCTGCCATTCTTATTAATGCAGCTTCTCTTTTTCCTTCAAGTAGATCAAGATTTATGCGCATTTCTTCATCATTAGACTCTTTTGACGCTTGTGTAAATCTTGTACTTGGCTCTCCTATCTCAATTGGAATTAAAGCTTCAGCTCCATAAACTAATAAAAATAGTGTTTCTCCCATACTTGTTTTTGTTGTTGTGCGGTATGCCCATAAAACACCAGGTAACAATTTTGGCCAATTACCTTTGGATTCCTCTAAACGCTTCTTTAAATTGTTGATAATGACTTTGTTTGTTGACTCAGTTTGTCCATTACCCACGGATGATCAGTTGTGGATGTAATCCTTTTGATCTGTCAACTTTGAAGAACTCCGTGATTTGTGTGCCTATAAATTGAGGGCCATTATCACACACTATTTCCTTTGGCACACCGAATCATCATATGATATTCCGCCAAATGAAATCTCTAACTTCTTTTTCTCACACCTGTTTGAATGCTCCTGCCTCCACCCATTTAGTAAAATAGTTAGTGAGTACGAGCAAGAATTTTACCTGTCTTTTTGCTTGTGGTAGTGGACCCACGAAATCCATCCCCCATTTCATAAATGGACATAGAGCAACAACCGGATGTAACAACTCTGCAGGTCTATGCATGTTATTACCATACCTTTGGAATTTATCACATTTAGCCACGAAATTTTCCGCTTCTTCTTCCATTTTGGGCCAATAATAACATGCCCTAATTATGGTTCTTACCAGTGATCTTCCTCCTGCGTGATTCCCACAATGCCCCTCGTGTATTTCTCTCATTACGTATTCTGTCTGAGAAGGTCCGAGGCATCTTGCTAAGGGACCACCAAACATTTTTCGATAAAGATTTCCTTGCTTTAAACAATATTGAGCAGCCTTTTTTCGATGCGCGTGAGCTTTTTTTTCTTGTCTTCAGGGACGGTTCCATACTGTAAAAAAGCAACAATCTTGTTCCTCCAATCCTATGTTAAGTTATTAAAATTTACCTTATTTTTAACTGGATCAAGTACTGAATGAAACAAATGAACTACAGAAGCATTTTCATTGCTTGCCACGTCTGCCGCAGATGCGAGATTAGCTAGGGCATCCGCCTCGACATTTTCATCTCTTGGTATTTGTGTAACCTTCCAAAGTTTGGAATTGTCTGATCAGATCCTATACTTTCTCTAAGTACTGCTGCATCCGTACTTCCCTGGCTGTATAAGTCCCCGGCATTTGATTAACTACGAGCTATGAATCGCTTTTGATTATAATCTGATTAATGCCAAGTTCTCGTGCCAGTTCTAAACCTGCAATCACAGCTTCGTACTTTGCCTCATTGTTAGTTATAGAATAACATTTAATGGCTTGTCAAATGGTTTCACCCGTAGGTGGTACCAAAACAATCCCTAAGCATGCGCCATTTACATTAGATGAACCATTAGTAAATAAGGTCCAAATTCCCGGATTCGATCCGTTGAATACCTGTAATTCTTTTTCTGCTTCTAATTGCATCCCTTGGCTAAAATCATCCACAAAATCAGCTAATACTTGAGATTTTATCGCAGTTCTAGGATAGTATGTGATGTCATATTCACTTAATTTTATAGCCCACTTGGCTAACCTACTTGATAACTCATACTTGTGTAATATATTGCGTAATGGATAAGCAGTTACTACAGCAACAGGATGACATTGAAAATAAGGCCTTAATTTTCTAGATGCCATGATTAATGAAAGTGCAAGCTTTTCTAATTGAGGATATCGTGTCTCCGCATCTAATAAAGATTTATTGACATAATAGATCGGAGATTGTTTACCTTGGTCCTCACGGACTAAAACAACACTTACTGCTGCTTTTGAGACAGCAAGGTAGATGAGCAGTCTTTCCCCAGCCTTTCTTTTTGTTAGCAATAGCGGATTTGATAAGTATGTCTTCAAATTTTTGAGTACATATTGAAATTCCTCATTTCATTCGAAATGATCTTGCTTTTTAAAAGCTGAAAAAGAATTTAAAGCATTTTTCTGATGATTTAGAAATAAATCTTCTCAAGGTTGCAACTCTTCCTGTCAACCTCTACACTTCTTTTTTGCTTGTAAGCATGTCAGGAATTTCTTCAATGGACTTAATCTATGCGGTATTCACTTCAATACCACGGTTAGAAACAAGAAAACCCAAAAACTTACCTGATGCAACACTGAATGCACATTTCTCCGAATTTAATTTCATATTGAATTTTCGCAAGATCTGAAACATATCAGACAAGTATGATATATGATCTCCTGAATGCTGAGTTTTAATGAGCATATCATCTATATAGACTAGGGGTGTGCATCGGTTGGTTCGATTTGGTTATAAATATTATCGATTTTGCCTATCGGTTATCGGTTTACAAATATCATAACCCGATAACCAAACCGATAAGATATTGGTTATTGGTTAACGGTTAATCGATTATCGATCAATATCGGTTTGGTTATCGGTTTATCCGATAAGATAAAATAACTAAAACAGCTTCGCAATGTATAAAACTGTTTCACAATGCATAAAACATAAATAGTTTTATAAGATTTGCAATGTATACAGCAGTTTCGGTAAAATCAGTGTTCTTAAGATCTTCTTTGTTCAAACTACTAGCAGTAACTCTTTGTACATTGATATCTATTTTTTTACTCTAGTACAGAATTATGTATATAGATTAAAAAGTTTATTAGTTATGAAATACAAATTTTATAACAACTGACACAAGATAACATTGTAACAACTCAACAATTAAAGCACGCGACAAATCTCACTTCAACTTTCAAACAAACTAAGTAAAATCCAGAGCCAGAATGTTTTCAAATAAATTAAGAAAAAAATGAGGACGGAGCAACTAAGAACTTACATGAAGAATCAAGATAAAGTTGAAGAATGCGGCTGAGAAATGCGACTGAAGAGTGAAGTGAAGATGCGACTGAAGAATCTGATGGATCTGAGAAATGAAGTGAAGATACGACTGAAGAGTGAAAGAAAGGAGCTGAGAAATGCGGATGACGCTGACCTGAGTATTAACGGGCTGACTGGTGAGGGCATGAGGCGGAGAAACTGAGAAAGAATAGGGAAATCAAAGAATGACTATGAATTATGAAACCTTAGTATGTATATACTTAAGGGTAAACTAGTAACTTAGTTAATCCTTATTGGGTTATCGATTTTACCCAATAACAGAATTGCCAAACCGAGCACAAACCGATAACTCAATAAATAAATAAAATTAACTCGTAACTGAACCGTTAACCCAATAACCCAATAAATAATTAACGGTTCGGGTTATCGATTTTACGAGATATATTCCCACCCCTAATATAGACCTCCATAGTTTTTCCCAAATATTCTTGAAACATTTTGGTCACCAGTCTTTGATATGTTGTACTAGCATTTTTAAGACCAAAGGGCATTACTTTATAACAATAAGTCTCCCTGTCTGTTATAAATGAAATTGTTTCTACTTTTATAGGATCCATTTTGATCTGGTTATACCCTGAATATGCATCTAAAAATATTAACAACTCATGCCTTGCAATAGCATCAATTAGTTGATCTATATGCGGTAATGGAAAAGAATCTTTAGGACAAGATTTATTAAGGTCTCTGTAATCTACACAAACTCGCCTCTTACCATTCTTCTTCGGTACTACAACAGTATTGGCAAACCAATTAGGATACTTTACCTCGCGGATAAACCCAATCTTTAGTAACTTTTGAACCTCATCTTGAATCACCTAATTTTTGAAAGTTCCTTGCTTTCTCTTCTTTTGTTTGACAGACGAGTATGATGGGCCTTCATTTAATTTGTGAGTCATTACCTCCGATGGTATTCCTGTCATATCAGAATGGGACCAAGCAAAATAATCCACGTTAGTTTTTGAAAATTCAATCAACGTACCTTTCATGTCCTGGCTCGGATTGGCCCATACGTAAACTTTCCTTTCAGGCCATTATGTAGATAACATTACAGCCTCCAGTTCTTCAATTGTTGTTTTGATATTTTCGTTTTCCTCTGGTTCTTGAATGGCATTAGGCCTTGAATCCACATCTGTTCGCCCTTGTTCAATTGAGGTTTGTGTTATGATACCCTCAACTGGATTCTGTAACTGCTATTTTTCTTCGTTTCTCGTACTTGAATCTGCAACAGAGATAATGCTCTTGGATGTTTGTTGATTTCCACGGATTTGACATATTCCTCATGGTGATGGGAATTTAATCACTTGGTGTAAGGTCGACGGAACGGCATCCATCTCATGGATCCATGGTCTTCCGAGAATCATATTATAAGCCACTTCCATATCTACTACCTGAAACTTCGTATCTTTGACAACTCCTTCTGCGAATGTAGCCAGTATTACCTCTCCTTTTATTACAACGGTGGAATTGTCAAAATCCAGACAAAGTATGCGCCTTTGGTATTAATTTATCCTCAGTTTGCATCTCGCGTAGTACTCTTAGCAAAATAATGTTCACTGAACTACCTGGATCAATCAAAACTCGTTTCACATTAGTATTATGTACAAGTAGAGATATTACCAGTGCATCGTTAGGTGGAGATAATACGCCATCCGCATCTGCATCATCAAACGTAATACTTTCTTCTTCTAAGACATGCTGCATCCGCTTCCCGTGGGTAATTGTGACTTTGGAAACTTTATTAGATGTTGTATATGTTACACCATTGATGTCTTCACCTCCACTTATAACATTGAAAGTCCTTTTGGGAGATGGTGTGTCACGCCCCAAAAACTATGGAATGCGACCGGCGCCCAACCGAGTAAACCTGACTGAGCAAGCCTATTAGATTTCATTCTACCCAAACTAGTTCGTGAATAAATAGGAGATGGACTCCATTAATCATACTTAGTAAGTATTTCATTAACAACTTCCATTTCATTTTCATAAGCCGTTTAAATCATAATAATCAAAATATTACAAGCTTTATGAATCTGTACCAAACATCAATATTTCTACTTTAATTCCAACACCCGACACTACCCACAACTTGACTACGGAGCCTCTAAACATAACTGAAGAGTAATATAATATGGAAATGCATGTAACAAGGCTCTGGCTATACCTCAAATACAAAGTACATGATGAACAGATGAAACATGACCCCGAAATGAAGTGGGGCTCACCAAGTCAGCTGAAAGGATGATGCGGCACTAGCTGCAACCAATACTGCCTGCTATAGAAACACCTACATCCATTTAAAGACGTAGCTCCCCCGACAAAAGGGACGTTAGTTCCATTGAATAGCACTAGTATGTATAACTAAATACCATCTAGTTAGAAAGAACTTTCATACAAGTATAAAGAGGAAATCATAAAGTTAACAAAGTTTCACAATCAACAATACCCAAATAACCAATTGAAACATAACGATTTTCAAGTAAGAAAATAGTACATATATATATTTGGTTGGGAGATAACTAGTACCGATATTACCACCGTCTTTGCTAGCACGGAGTTCGATCATGCCCGATCGGCTAGGCCATCTCCCTATGGAACAATGTGGTTTGACATTATAATGCGAAAGAAAGTTGTCACAAGAATAGTACCACCATGTGCGCAACATGAAGTCTGATCTCCACCCATTCAACTAGGCCATCTTCTCACATATGTCATGTGGGTTGGATTTTTCTCTTCCAATTCACAAGTATTAGTTTCATCCCACTTTGGGGGAAATAGTCACAATTTTACCAATATTTCAATTTCATCCCAAATCACACTCCACTCCTACACCAGCACGTGTAGTTTCGGGTGTGGGCCTTATGACCCACCCTTCCTCGGTCTTGCTAATGATACTCCCAAAAATATTTTTGGTTCAATTTAATATTGCACACAGTTGTGGTATGAATATAAGTATATGAATATAGCATAAATACAACCATGATTGCCTCAATATCTTTCACATTTTATAGATTCTAATTAGTATTTCCAGTAACTAACAACAACAGTATTTTCTTGGCTCATTTAGCCATTCACAAGATTCTTTGTTCCTGGCACAGTGGCCGTATTTCATATTTCACTTGTTTCACATCGATATCAATTTCAACAACAAGCCATTCAATCCAAGATGTCAAGTACACATGAGAGGAATCATGAATCATGGACATATACAATATTTCAGAAATCATACACCTCAAGTTTATTAATAATGTAACTTAAACCCAACGGATTTTTCCAAAAAAGAGGGGACACACCAAACCACAATAAAACACACATCAAAGGCATAAACAAGAAACTATACCAATTGTTCTTGAATTACTCTTTTCCAATGATGACAATAAATAATTTCAACATCGAAATATGTAACAACTCGGATCACATTGGATGTACTTATAAGGCAAAACATTATCTCGAACAACCACTTATGACATAAATTGTGCACAAAGCCTTTAGGATACTTTATTATTGAAGTAATTTATAGAAAGCAGAGTTGAGACTCATTTCATAATCTATTTCATACTTTCTCATGTCATAGGCATCACCAGGTACAATTATAATTCAAGTTCTCGGCATATTGGCCACACTCTATTTCCCAAATTCATTTGATTTATTTGAAAGACCTTTATACATAGAGAATTTCACATAGTTTGGCATAATATATGCAGCTCCAATCTCAATTTAAGGTCTTAACATTTCAATACATGATTCATATTTCTTGTACCATTTTTAAGTTATCAAGAATAGCACATTGATCATATTGGAATGCATCAATATAGGGTCAAAACACCAATTCATGTAAAATATCAATCAAAGCAAGAATCCAAAGTTGAGTCTTACCACATTTACACAAGCATCAATAGAGCTCAATTTCTAAAAGACGGGGTTTTAGCCATACATGCCTCAAAGAGCTTTTTCTTAAGTTACTACAACGTTCTGAAAATTCTAGCAATGCCCATCTACTTTGAGACATAACAAAATTAAACACAAATTAGGAAGATATTCATTGTTCTAGCTCATTTGAGCATTTTATCAAACACCATATGAGCGTTAAATCTTTGTGGTCCTTTTATAGAGGATTTCATCAACCCACAAACCATACTTTACCATTTTTAGCTCAACCATATTCCTACACCTTTTGACAACACATGCAAACAAGATAACAACTCCAATACCCACAAATTTTCTTGATAAATACCCAACCTTAGCAAAAATTCAAAATTAAGGGTTAGAGCGTAGGATCTTACCTCTTTGATAAAGAACTTGAAGAATTTCTTGTTTGATTTCAAGGATTGGACAAGATTTGTACTGCTTTGGTAATTTAGTCATAACTTCTGGTACTCCATTAATCATACTTATTAAGTATTTCATTCTACCCAAACTAGTTCGTGGACAAGATCTTACCCCAAAAATCGTGGAACGCGACCGGCGCCCAACCAAGTAAACCCGACTGAGCAAGCCTATTAGATTTCATTCTACCCAAACTAGTTCGTGAATAAATAGAAGATGGACTCCATTAATCATACTTATTAAGTATTTCATTAACAACTTCCATTTCATTTTCATAAGTCGGTTAAATCATAATAATCAAAATATTACAAGTTTTATGAATATGTACCAAACATCAATATTTCTACTTTAATTCTAACACCTGACACTACCCACAACTTGTCAACGGAGCCTCTAAACATAACTGAAGAGTAATGTAATATGAAAATATCGGTAACAAGGCTCCGGCTATACCTCAAATACAAAGTACATGATGAACAGATGAAACATGACCCCGAAATTAAGTGGGGCTCACCAAGTCAGCTGAAAGGATGATGCAGCACTAGATGCAACCAACATTGCCTGCTATAGAAATACCTACATCCATTTAAAGACGTAGCGCCCCCGGCAAAAGGGACGTTAGTGCCATTGAATAGCACTAGTATGTATAACTAAACACCATCTAGTTAGAAAGAACTTTCATACAAGTATAAAGAGGAAATCACAAAGATAACAAAATTTCAAATAAGCACCATGTCAACACAGCAAGTCACAATTAACAATACCCAAATAACCAATTGAAACATAACGATTTTCAAGTAAGAAAATAATATATATATATATATATATATAGATATATATAGATATTTTTGGTTAGGAG
Source organism: Nicotiana glauca (assembly GCA_026770625.1). Classification (NCBI taxonomy): domain Eukaryota; kingdom Viridiplantae; phylum Streptophyta; class Magnoliopsida; order Solanales; family Solanaceae; genus Nicotiana; species Nicotiana glauca. The sequence goes on from MU746214.1 coordinate 26,221, forward strand.
ATCACTAACACTGATATTACCACCGTCTTTGTTAGTACGAAATCCGATCACGCCCGATGGGCTAGGCCATCTCCCCACGGAACAATGTGGTTTGAAATTATGATGCGAAATAAAGTTGTCACAATAATAGTACCACCATGTGCGCAACAGGAGTCTGATCTCCACCCGATCAGCTAGGCCGCCTTCCCACATATGCCGTGTGGGTTGGCTTTTTCTCTTCCAATTCAAAGTATTAGTTTCATCCCACTTTTGGGGAAATAGTTACAATTTCACCAATATTTTAATTTCATCCCAAATTACACTCCACTCCTATACCGGCACGTGTAGTTTTGGGCGTGGGCCTTATGACCCATCCTTCCTAGGTCTTGCTAATGATACTCCCAAAAATATTTTTGGTTCAATTTAATATTGCACACAGTTATGGTATGAATACAAGTATATGAATATAGCTTAAATACAACCATTCTTACCTCAATATCTTTCACATTTTATATATTCCAATTAGTATTTCCCGTCACCAACAACAACAGTATTTCCTTGGCTCATTTGGCCATTCACAAGATTATTTGTTCCTGGCATGGTGGCCGTATTTTATATTTCACTTGTTTCACATCGATATCAATTTCAACAACAAGCCATTCAATCCAAGATGTCAATTACACATGAGAGGAATCATGAATCATGGGCATATACAATATTTCATAAATCAAACACATCAAGTTTATGAACAATGTAACTTTAAACCCAACGGATTCTTCCAAAAATGAGGGGACACACCAAACCACAATAAAACACACATCAAAGGTATAAACAAGCAGCTACACCAATTGTTCTTGAATTACTCTTTTCCAATCATGACAATATACAATTTTAACATCGAAGTATGTAACAACTCAGATCACATTGGATGTACTTATAAGGCAAAACATTATCTCAAACAACCACTTATGGCATAAATTGTGTGCAAAGCCTTTAGGACACTTTATTATTGAAGTCATTTATGGAAAGCAGAGTCGAGACTCATTTCATAATGTGTTTCATACTTTCTCATGGCATAGGCATCACCAGATACAATTATAATTCAAGTACTCGGCACATTGGACACACTCTATTTCCCAAATTCATTTGATATATTTCAAACACCATTATACATAGAGGATTTCACATAGTTTGGCATAATATATGCAGCTCCAATCTCAATTTGGGTCATAGCATTTCAATACATGATTCATATTCCTTGCACCCTTTTTAAGTTATCAAGAATAGCACATTGATCATATTGGAATGCATCTTTCACAAATATAGGGTCACAACACCAATTCATGTAAAGTATCAATCAAAGCAAGAATCCAAAATTGAGTCTTACCACATTTACACAAGCATCAATAGAGCTCAATTTCTAAAAGACGGAATTTTAGCCATACATACCTCAAAGAGATTTTCCTTAAGTTACTACAATATTCCGGAAATTCTAGCAATGCCCGTCTACTTCGAGAAATAACAAAATTGAACACAAATTAGGAAGATATTCATGATTCTAGCTCGTTTGAGCATTTTATCAAACACCATATGAGCGTTAAATCTTTATGGTCCTTTTATAGAGGATTTCATCAACCCACAAACCATACTTTACCATTTTTAGCTCAACCATATTCCTACACCTTTTGACAACACATGCAAACAAGATAACAACTCCAATACCCACAAATTTTCTTGATAAATACCCAACCTTAGCAAAAATTCGAAATTAAGGGTTAGAGCGTAGGATCTTACCTCTTTGATAAAGAACTTGAAGAATTTCTTGTTTGATTTCAAGGATTGGACAAGATTTTTTATGAACAAGGCACTTGAGCTTCTTCCTCTCTCTAGAATTACTCTTCCCTCTCTCTAAAAGTACCAGAAAATCCTAAAATAGCAAACCCCAAACGAGTTAAATAAAATGGGGTTCGGGTCTTAAAAACCTATTTTTGTACTGCTGCACCGCGTTGGGAGCCGCGGGGCACGAGGCGGCTGTGCAAAAAGTGTCTAGAAATGAAATTTCGGACCATTCTAGAATTCCTACTGGCGTGGCGCATGGGGAGCCGCATGGTGCACTGTGGTAGTGTAAAGTATTACGCTGCTTTGGTAATTTGGTCATAACTTCTGGTAGGAGTGTCCGAATATCGAATGGTTTGAAGAGTTGGAAACTAAACTTGAACACCTTTCATATGATAGTTTTTCATCATATAAAACCTTATAAATATTTAGATATTCTCGTTCAAAATGGAGCCTTGTGCGAACTCATTTGAAATCTTAGCCTATTACGAAATTTTTCAATTTGACTTGGACTTAGGCCCTTTCTTGGACCCTAAATTACTTACCATAAGACTCGTACACTTATTTACCAAGTCCAATTGATTCCCACCATGTTAATAGCACATAAAATATTATAATTAGTCTACCTGGCACCCCGAAATCCTATATTGCTTCGCAAACTTTTCCGGGGCCTTACATGGTGGTTTAAGGGGCTCTTGCCTATTCTTCATGTATGCTTGATTACCTTTCTCACTGAATAATTTGGTAAGATACCCTTGTTTTAATAGATGATCAACTTCACCTTGTAACAACCTACAGTCTGCCCTTTTATGCCCGTGGCCGTTGTGAAATTCGCACCAGTGATTAGGGTTGTGCCTGTTTGGATTCGATCGCATTTCTTTTGTCCACTGCACCTTATCTCCCATGCTTCTTAAAATATATACAAGCTCGGAAGTGATTACATTAAAATTGTAACCACCAAATCTTTCTTTCAAGTTTTTATCATCATCCCTGGACTACCGCATGTTTCGATCATTACCAAATCTTGATGACGAGCCCGACTCCATATTCCTCGACCTATGATCGTACCTTGGATTGTCATGTTTTGACAGTGAATCTTTTACCACTGGACCCATATATGGTTTGTACCTATTTTTATCGGACCTTTTTTCGGTCTCCGCCCATCTCGAACCTACCTTTTCTTCTTTTTGAGATCGTGAGATAATATCTTCTTCTATCCTCAGCTTCGTTCTATACCTATTGTAAACGTCATTCCATGTTGTTGCTGGGAATTCACGAAGACTTTCCTTGAGTCATCTCGTGGCTTCGGAGATTTTTCTTTCAAAATACTAGTGAAGGCTATAGCTGCCTAATTGTCAGGTACACGCGGTAACGTCATACTCTCCCGTTGGAACCTATCCACGAATTCTCTCAGCAATTTTGAGTCCCTTTGCTTGATTTTGAAAATATCTTCCATTCTTTTTTCGAATTTTTGAGCTCCCGAGTGCGCTTTGATAAATGAATCTGCAAGCTCAGCAAAAGAATTTATGAAATTTTCAGGTAAAAGAGAATACCATGTTAATTCTCCCTTAGTGAGTGTTTTACCGAATTTTTTGACCAGTACTGATTCAGTCTCCTATTTGATCAAATCGTTGCCTTTTATGCCTGTTGTGAATGCAATTACGTGGTCTCGTGGATCAGTTATTCCATCGTACTTTGGAATATCGGGCATTTCGAATTTCTTTGGAATTGGGAGGGGAGCAGCACTTGGCCTCCAGGGTTGTTGTGAATACTTATTCATATATATCCTTTTGATTACAGGCGGTACTCCAGGTATTTGCTCTATGCGGTCACTTTGCTCCTTGAGCTATTTCTGCAATGTTAGTACTAAATTTTGTAAATCAGAATTGACTAAGTTACCTGATTCTCCATCTCGTGACTCGGTGGGGATTCCACCACTGCCTGAATTGGCAAGCCCAGAACGAGGGTTCTCTAAAGTATTGTCATTTGGAGTAGGTGTTGTAGGTGCAACAGGTAGCTGGCTAACAAAGGCCTCAAGAGCTTTATTGACTTGTTGATCGATTAGTTTTTGCAAAGCCTCATTGACTGCATCATCATTTTCAAATTGAACGTTTTTATTTGCATGAGATCCATCAGGAGTACCTTCTCGAGACCGCCAAGAAGAGCTTTGTGGATAAGGGACCGGGGTGTGATCATCCTGTGGATTTCCCTGGAGTTGTTGGTTTCCTTGGGTGTTATCATTAATGTTCAACATGGTTGATGCAGCAAAAGAGGTTAGGCTAAGAAAGAATCGATTACCAGATTCCCAGTAACGGAACCAATTTGTTTAACCAAAAAGTAAAATTGTGGTCAAAGCTTTAATTTAGAAGAACTCGGGCTACTGATAATCAAAAAATAAATAAAAGGAAGTGATTTTGCTAACAATCAGGTGAGCATAAGAAAACAAAGTAAACCATTGTATTCAGATAATTTTCGTGTCCTTACAAATGATCCATTCTCTTCCTTTTATAGCTATCTTCAAGATATACGTTTTATCTTTGTCATAATAAGGCCATTATAGACAATTAAAGGCATTAAATGTTGCGTTACATAATTATTGTAATTCAATACAGATTCTCTAACGTTTTTAGTATTTAATGCTTATTAAATACTGTATATGTACTCTCTTGTGTTGTCAGATTCATTCTCCTTAATTTTTGAATTTAAATAAGTACGAGCGTTGAGCCTTTTGAATAACCGCTCGTGCCTCTTCTTGTGTCTCTGCTCGTATCTGTTGCAACTCGTGTCTCTTTGCTAATCATCATCCTTTGACCAGTCTCCATGTCATGTCGCGTCATCTTTCAATTACTTCAATATGTAAACTCAATTTTTTCCAATACACAGAGATCTCTTGATTATAAAAATTTATAAAATAGGTATGCCGGCTGATATGAAGAACCAAGCCGATAATTGTCGTCCAATAGAAAGTTCTGGTGGCAAATGTGTTTGGTAGATCATCTCACGGATATTCTACACAGCAAAGGGATGATTCTCCAACATTATTTGAAAGAATTGCCTCTTTAAAATGTACTACTTTGACCAATAATTCAAAAAAAAATATTTTTGGCACGATATAGAATCATAAGGCTAATACATCAAGAACGGGTCTACTTAGAAAGCATGACAATAATGGTTCATGCTCATTTTTGTAGCTTTTACCATTTATTCTCATAAATTAAAAAATATTCAAAAAATAATTTGAATGAAGGGCATTTTATTAGTAAAATTGAAATATATTTTATGTTTAAATTCAAACTTCTCATAAAAAAAGTCTATGTCCAAATTCCTTGGGGAAGTGAGTTGCATCGTCTAAGTAACAGCAATATAAATCAGAGGCGGATTCAGGATTCGATGTTTGCGGGTGCCAATATATTATGCATACAGTATACATGTTACTATCTACAAAGACAGATTAGAAATAATAGATCGATTCGATTAGTTTTTGTTAATTTGAATAGACATTTCATTCACAAAGCAAATAAGTTCGATTTTAGTTCAATTTTTTTAAAATAATAATGCAAAAGAAAAATAACATTTCATGAAAGAGTGCCTCCAATATAAAAACTTGCTTAAAGAGTAGCTTAATATATAGTAGCTTAACTACTATATATTCTTTGACTAGATTAATTTACTTGTATTGTTCTTGAATTAATCTTTTTCATTTTAATTGTTGATTTATACGACAATTATTTTCAAAGAGAAACTTTCAACATTCAACCTATAATATTCGACTCAAAACGACTATTAATTTTCAAAATCAAATAGAAGATATTGTTCAAATTATACTCTAATACATAAATTAATATTGTTTTACTAAAAAGAAAGAAATTATACGCTACTTAAAATCAATTCAAATTACTTATTGAAATAATTGCTCATAATGATAGAAACAAAATGACGACTTAAAGTTTTAAAAAATGAAGAAGAGAGATTTAGCAAATGAAAGGAAGAAAAAAAGGAGGGCGAGAACCGAAAAAGAAGGAAAGGAGCTAAAAATAAGGAAAACCTTAATAAGGAGAATAACAGAAAAAACGGAGATTATCCAGCAGGGAATCGAACTTGCATTCATGAGACCGAGGACATCCTTCAGAATGGACATTGAACCATTAGCACCCGCATCCACTTTGTGACTTCTGGGTGCCACTCTATCAATATATACGTTTTTTACAGAGATATTATGTACATAGTAAGGATTTTAGCGAAGCGAGTGGGTGGCGTGGCACCCCTGCCTTATAAGGTAGATCCGCCCCTAATATAAATTGGTCAACTTTTTTCATTAGACCATACATTGTCACGATCCAAAAATTCCTATGAAGGAGTCGTGATGGCACCTAGTCTTTAAACTAGGTAAGCCTAACATTAACTAAAATTTTATTGATATTTACTAACTTTAAATTAAATTACTCTGAATAATTATAATTCCCAAAACCGGTGATACAAGTTACAAGCGTTTCTAGGATTAGTTATACAAAATAAATAAAACATTATTCCGAAACAACATGAACGAATGGAAATGAGTACAAATGAAGGTGACTCCAAGGCCTGCGAACGCTGTAGCAGGTTTACCTTGAGTCTCCACTGCAATGACCCACACAGCTACTACCGATCAAATACCTGGATCTGTATACAAAAATATACAGAAGTGTAGTATGAGTACACCACGGCGGTGCCCAGTAAGTATCAAGACTAACCTCGGTGCAAGGAACAGTCCAGACACCTACTGGTCAATTAAATTGAACATGATTTGATAATAAACTATCAAGCTAGAAATGACATAATAATATCAACAATAGGGAAAGAACAAAATACAATCAGTAGAAACAATAAAGAGAAACACATGTGGAAACAAAAGATAACCAAATAAATTAACACCAACATAGCTGGAACACAGACAAGTAAAAATGTACCCAAACAAGGAAGGCGATGTCAGCTCAATAAAACATATCGTTTCTGATGCACAATTTTCAGTCTACTCGATATCTCATATCATAACATCAATTACCAAATTTTTAGCACAACCGACACCTTGTGCCCACATATTTCTATCTCACTTTACACAACAACGTTCTCATGTTACTCAGTACATAGGGTCCATAACTATTGCAATTAAGATGTTCAAGGAGTTTGATTTACATAACATAAAGTAGAGTACAACTTCTAAACCAATTAGGAACTCGGCAAGAAAAGATGAAGATATTTTTAGAAATCATTTGAATAAAGAAAGTACCATTTTAAATTAAAGTACAACATCGAAGGAGTTATTACCTTTAATAAGGAATTTAATAAATTAAATTAATAGAAATTCTATTTTTAAGTAAAATACAACCTCGGGCGATTTAAGGAAATTTAATTGAGTAATTAAATAAATTGAAGATGAAACAATTTTTGAAATTTCAAAGTATTGAAAAATATGTATATAAATACGGCGAAGTGTTGAAAACACGATGGGGTTCCTTCTCAAAGGATCACAACGGTAAAGGAATCTGAGCAGTTAAAACACTTGAATTGGTAACAACAAATAAGCATAGCAAACAGAAAGTGCATGGCATCAGACTTCGTGCTTTTACTCTCGTTCTCACCATAAGAATCAATATTCAATTTTATTCTTTATTGTTGCGGCGTGCAACCCGATCCAAATCATATAATATTGTTGCGACGTGCAACCCGATCCTAATACAAATCAACACCAATCACAAGAGAATTTCAGCGTGGGAACAATAGTATAACAATAATATGTCGGCAAGGGAAACAACAAGTACATAATATGGGTCACGTAACAACCATGAAGCACGATAACCTCAACAAAACAACAAGACATAATAAGCACGCGATAACTACACCGGTAACCACAACAATTGAACATGTAACATATTTTCACGAAGTCATAGAGGAACTCACAATCAAGAAGTATCAAAATAATAAGGAAGGAAATCACTTCAATTAAGGGTCAGGGTAACACGTAAGAATTAGAGGAAAGCTAATAACTTCATATGGAGCATATAGAGGCAATTTAAGCAATTAGGAAACCCAACCATAACGGGATACTCTCCACATAATGAAATAAGGACCTAAGAACCCTAGAGGCAAATTTTCCACAAATAAGTCCGAGGACACACTCATCATCTCGCATGCATGGACTACAATTAGCATAGAAGACTCAAATCCTAAGGGGAAGTCCCCCACACAAGGTTAGATAAGATACTTACCTCAAAGACGACAAACCGATACTCTAAAATGCACTTCTCGGGTGAAAAGACCTCCGGACAGCTCAAATCTAACCAAATTAACTTCAAAGCACAAATAAAATACATAAGAAACTATTTCGAACCATAAAGTTTCAATCTTTAACAAAATTCAAAAATCGGTCCAAAAGTTGACCCCCGGGCCTGCACCTCAGAACCCGACAAATTTTACAAAAACCGAATACCCATTCCGATACGAGTTTAACCATACAAAATTTATCAAATTCTGACACCATTTGGTCCCTCAAATTATGATTTTTTATTTTTGAAATTTCCTTCAAAAACCAACGTTTCTCCCAACCCAAAACACAAATGAAATGATGAAAAAGAAGATAAAATCATGGAATATGTTAGATTCTAGATGAAGAACACTTACCCAATCAATTTGTATTAAAAATCCTCAAAGAATCGCTCAAAACCGAGCTCCACAAGTCAAGATATGAATAAAATGGTCTAACCCTCGATTTGAGAATATATTCTGCATGTTCAGGGGTTGCTCATCGCGTTCGCGAATTATAACTAAGACCGTATTTTACTTATTTGTACTAACTCCAACAATGTTGTAATCTAATAAAACAATAAGCTAAGTTTCATCGTCTAAGTAACAGCAATTCAAATTAAAATGACTTTCACTAATATGGTTAAAGAGTTTTACTCTTATTGTTACCTAATCGAATTTACTTGATGTACTTATAAGTTTTGTTGAATAATATTTATTTGAATCGTTAAAGTAAACACATGTTTTAAAATACTTGAACCAAACCAAATGTGAATTGTCATGGAAAGGAAAAAAAACAAAAAGAATTGTGAGTCATTGATAAGTCGTGGGCTCAAGTCTTCCATTTGCCCATTTTCCATTACAAGTCACGTTCTCTTTTTTCTTTTTCTTTTTCTTTTTTGTTTATGTAATCCTTCGTTCAAAATAAATCCAACTAATTTAATCTAGCGTTTGGTCATAGATTTCAAATTTATTTTGAAAAATCTGGTTTGAGTGAAGTTTGATTTGAAGATGAAAATGTGTTTGGACATACGTTTCCAAAACATATTTTTCAACTTTATTTTGAAAAAAAATATATATAATTCCCAAGTTTTAGGATTTTGACCCAAATTCAGCTCAATAACTGATTTTGGAATTTGAAATTTTTGATTTGGGATTTGGCCAAAATATGAGCAAAATTTATGGCCAAACATGAATTTTGAAAATAAATTTCAAATTTATTTTGGCAAAACTTATGGTCAAACGGGGCCTAAATTCATATCATACGGTAGCCGATAAAGGAGAAACCGTTTTTACGACAAGTTTCTTCATTTTCAAAGTTTAAATTTTAAATATATTTATTAATGGATAAATGGATCTTATTATATCACCATTGAAGTATGAGGATGACAAACTAAAAATTAGACCAACAAAAAGCTTTATTAAAAATGGGATCGTTGAAGATTTGGTAGTTTGAGTTCGATGTAGTGTTGCTGTGGTCAGCATCTCTTCTTTTCGACAAGTCTTGGTGGCATTTGAATTTATTTTTTTATGAAAAAAATGGGTTTTGCTTTATTTTTTTGAGATTCTATTTTAGTTTTTTTTGTGAAATTATTTGTTTGAGTTGTTTAAAGTTTTGAAAAATAACTTTACTTATTTAGAAACCAATATAAATATTGTAATTCAAGTATTACTGTAAAAACTTTTCTAAAACAATTGCTAGAATAAAAACTTGAATTTTTTAAAAGAAAATGAAAATCGAAGGTTATCAATTAGAAAAAGCAACACATTATTGTAGAGTAAACTAATAACTTCTAAGAATCCTTTTGACTGCTTCCTTACTATTATCAAATAAGCAACACAAAACAAAACACTCCACGCCACTAGGATGTGTAAAAATACAAATAAACTATTTTTTGAGATGGTTTACCAACAAAGAAAAGAAAGAAAGGAGAAAATGATAAGACAATTGGTCAACTAATCACAACCAACTGAAATACCAAAAATCTAAAATTAAAAAGATTCGCATTTTATATCTTAAATCTTAACAATTACCACTATTAGCTATGAATCTCATGACTATCGTCACCTATGTCCACCAATGGCGAAGCCAGAAAGTTCAATAAAGTTGTTCAAATTTGAACATCATTTATCGGTGGGTTATGTAAGGGTGTTCAAAGTCTCTTTTTTCTTTATCAATAAAAGTAATAATATTTTACCCTTATACGTAATATAATTTTTCGCTCATGATGTCCACTATTATCAGCTGCTGCAAATAGTTTTTAGAGAATGTTTCATCAAATAAACTTTTTATGGCACTATATAAATTAAGATTCTCTATAACGTTTGTTGTTGTTCTAAATATTTTTTAATTGATTGTCTCAACACATTCTATGTTTTTGTATCGCTTTAAACTATGTTAATTGACAATTCGTTAGATTAAATACAATACAAAAATGAGTTAATTGTTTTCATATTTGGAAAACAATTTGTAATGCCTGAAAGATGTGATTGTATGACTTAATTTTAAAATTCAATCCACACAAATCACATACAGCCTGAGATCATTTCTAAAAGTTCAGTTTTTGAATTTAATATACACTAAATTGGACGTTAGTAAAAATAATCACCACAGATTTTGGATGTGCGTTTTCACGTTATTTATTGCACTGTTTAATTTAATTTACGTGATTATCTAAATATTCTACAAAATTTAAAATTTATGAGGTAAAATCATGGTATTACGTAGCCAGAAAGCTACGTAATGGTAGGGATAAAAGTAACCTAAACGTTTAATCAAGTTATTGTTCATTCCCTAAATCTTGAGCAATTTCTGATTAAAATAAATTCAAACACGCTTTATGGATTTAAATTTAATGAATTTTTAGCTATCTAGAAATGTTAAACATATGCTAGTTTTGATACCACCGATCTCAACTGTTCTGGACAATGAGTCATGTTAATTGATGAGATCTCGAAAATTAATATTGTTTATTTTTAGGGGTGTTAGCTGCCTTTCTTCTGCAATTTGCAGTCCTCTCATAAGTGCTAGCAGCTCAGCCTGAGTGCTAGTGGTGTGCTGGATAGATCCCATGTAGCCCAGGACCCAATTTTTACTTGCATTCATGAAGACTCCTCCTAGTCCTCCCCTTTCAGGATTCCCTATTGCAGTTTCATCAGCGTTGAGCTTGTAAGTGTTGATTTGTGGGGGTGTCCATTTAATCTAAATATTTTATGTTTTGTGGGGGATTTGCTGACCAGTATAGTTACATCTTCAGTTACATCTTCAGTCACTTTTGCTAAAGCAGCTTGGGTGCTAACCATATCCATTCTATTGTTGAATGGATTGTTATTTTTTTTATAGCCAAATTTGCCAAAAGCAGAATGGAAGAAGCTCTTCCCAGGTGATGATGCTGTTGAAAGGTTCTTTCTTGAGTGAGGCCCATGTCTTTGGCAAGTCCTTACTGGTGAAGGATGTGACATGACTTGGAAGAGTATTAGTGCTTTCTGAGACAATTGATGCCCAAAATAGCTTTGAGTTTGGGCAGTCAAAGAAAATGTGTGCAGATGTTTCAAGTTCCTGGTTGCAAAAGCTGCATGTGGGGTCTAAGTGGATCCCAATATGGTGAAAGAAGGCTCCAGTAGGGAGCCTGTCATGGAATAGTAACCAAAAGAAGGATTGAATTTTTTTTGGAACTTTTAATTTTCAAATCCACAAGTAATTGTTACTCATGTTTTCAATTTTTTGTTGTTGAAGATTATCCAGAAGGGAATATACTGATTTTGTGGTGTAGGTTCCATTTGTGGTGATTTCCCAGATCATCTTGTCTTCCTTAATGGGATTGGTTGGAATGAAAGTGTTTTGGATGTAGTTTATGATGTTTTGGGGGATGCTTAAGGAGATTTTGAAAAAGTTCCAATTCCCATGATTGTGAATTAATGCCACAGTTTTGGCCATGTCTTCTCTGGTCAGTGGTCCTTCAATTATGGACTTGATTGCAGGGAGATTAGGGAGCCAAGGGTCATTGAAAAAGCTGACTCTATTCCCTGAATGAACAGCCCATTTTTTTGCTTTCATGCATGTTTCTCACTCTTTTAGGATACATTGTCAGGTACTTGACTTAGATTTCTTGGGGGTTTCCTCCAATTGTAGTGTTTTGCAATGAGGGTTTTTGCCCAGAGAGATGATGGATTCTGGTAGAGCCTCCATGCCAGGCCTGAGTGGATGGCTCTATTTTTCAATTCAGCCTTTTGGATTCCTAGTCCACCTCGTGCCTTAGTCTTTGTAACTGTGTCCCAGGAGATAAGGTGCATCTTTTTTTTTAATAGTTGTGGTACCCCAAATGAAATTTCTTTGAATTTTTGTCAATCTCTTTGGTTGTTTTAGCGGGGAGTTTGATGTATTGCATTATATGATTGGGGATAGTGTTGAGTGAGGCTTTTTCTAAGGTAGTCCTGCCAGCCATATTGAGCATTTGTTTTCTACCTTGCCATTATTGTATGGAGATTATCTATGATAAATTGGAAGTCATTGTGAGTAGGCCTTTTGTGAAAAATTGGGAAGCCAAGGTATTTGTCAAAGCTAGCTGATGCTTGTATGGCAAGAGTGTTGGAGATGGATTTTATTTGGTGTGGTTGGCAATTACCATTGAAGCAAACTTTGGACTTGTTAAAATTGATCTTTTGCCCTTAAGCCAAATTGAAAGAATTAAGAGTATTAAGAATTGTGTTGCAGTTGGCCTGATTGGTTGTGGAAAACAGAGTTAGATCATCAATAAAGAAGAGATGAGATATCTTAGGACCATTGTTGCTAATATTAATGGGGGACTACTCTCCTTGATGGACATTCCTATCAATGTCCTTAGAGAGTCTTTCCATACACAAGATGAAGAGGTATGGTGATAATGGGTCACCCTGCCTGATGCCTCTTGTGGGCATGAAGGGGCTTGTTTGCTCTCCATTAACAAGGATATAGATGGTGGAAGAGCTGACACATGACATAATGAAATTGGTGATTGCATTTGGGAAATTGAAGTCATGGAGGGTCTCTTTAATGAAGGGCCATTCCAATATGTCAAAAACCTTTTATAAGTCAATCTTGAGTATCATGTTAGGATATTTGCCTTTCATCTTTCCAAAATGTATGATATATTCTTGTACTATGATGGCATTGTCCGAGGCTCTCCTGTTAGAAAGGAAGCTGGCTTGGATAAGGCCAATAATGTGGGACAGGTAAGGCTTCATTCTATTAACAAGGATTTTGGTTACTGTTTTGTACAATGTATTGCATAAACCTATAGGCCTGTAATTCTTTATCGTGGACGCTTGAGGGCATTTGGGGATTAGGCAAAGAAGTGTTTCATTCATGAAAGGGTGCATTATTGAAGTGGAGAAGCATTTTTTACAGAATTGGATGACATCCTTCCCCACTATGTCCTAGTATTTTTGGTTGAAAAAAGGGGTGAAGGCCATTAGGGCCTGGGACTTTGAAGGAGAACATGGCACATTTTATTTCACTATCCCTTAGGGGCATTTCAATGATGCCTTTTTGGGTGTTAGAGAGGCATTGTGCCTGGATACCATGAGTAGATGTGCACCTTTGGGAATGGGATGTGTAGTATAGCTAATGGAAAAATTTAGAAATTGAATCTTTGATTTCCTTGGACTCATATTGCCATTGCCCCAAATCATCCTTGAGGGATATGATTCTGTTCCTCCTCCTTCTATTAGGGGTAGAAGTATGGCCATCTGAGAGCCAGCTTATTCTAGCTTTCAGTTTCCAAAAATCCTCTTCATTCCTTAGAATTGAGTCAAGCTCCTCAATAAGAGTGTTTTCAAGAGTGTGGAGAAAGAGGCTAGAAGGATAGTTTGGGGATTTTTGAATCCCTGCTATCCTGACAAACAGCCTCTTCTTTTTGTGAAAGATATTGCCAAAAATATTTCTGATCAATTTTAAAGCATTTTCCTTGAACACTATGGCGTAGGGGATTAGGTATTATTGTGGTGGGAAAGAGTCCCTAATTAGGTTTTGGAACAGTGGGTGACTGCACCACATTGATTCAAACCTAAAGGGCTTATTGGAGAGAATGTGATTGTTATTGTTTAGCTTTACTAGCATGGGGCAGTGGTCATGGTCATAGTAGGTCCTAGGGAGATGTGTAATGTTTGCTTCCTGGTATTCATTTATCTAGAGGTTATTAGCAAAGCACGTATCAATCCTTCTACCTTTAAATCCTAGGTCTACAAGCTGGTAACTATTAATGCAATTCCCAAAATAAATTACTCCTTTGGGTGTTACTGGGGTTTCTCCCAAATTTTTCCTAGTTTTTAAGACTTCGTTGAAATCCCCACCCACAAACCAACTCCCCTTGAAGTTTTTTGAGATATCAATCAAGTTATCCCGGAGAGTTTTCCTATCCTCTATGTAATTGCTAGCATAAATTGCAGAAATTAACCAAGGAAGGTTGTAGGGGAGTACCTTAACCATTGCATGAATGCCCTGAGATGTTACAGCTACTTCATCTATTGGAGGAATGATTCCTTCCACAAAATCATTATACCTCTTGAGTGGCCTACTGCAGGGAACTGGATATGCAAGTCATATTGCAGTTCCTCAGTGAGCTTTTTATAGTCAGCCATCTTAGTCTCTAGAAGTACCAACATTACAGGTTTATATATTTTAAACATCTTTGATCAATGCCTCCTGAATTCAGCATTGTTTGCCCCTTTAACATTCCATATTATGAAATTCATTAGAGGGTTCAGGTTTGGAGGACTGTTTCTCATTGATGTTTTGTCCCTGCCCTGGGCTTGCATCACTTCTCTTCCCCTGTGTTGAGATTGTTAGGATTTTATCACTGGGGTTAGTGTAAGTAGGGGTTTGAGTATACCTTGACTTTGATGAGAGGAGATGTCCATTCCGCATCTGACTAGGCTCTTAGGGCATATGAGTATCAATGTCTCGCTATGGTCCACACTGAATTCCACAGCTCAAACTACTTCCAGCCAGAGAGAGTCTACTCTCACTTGGTTATCGATTAGTGTTGTGTCCTTTGCCACTGGGGCTTCGTGGTTCTTCAGTATTTCCAAAGCCTTTGACATCCCTTTCGAGATATTCTCCTATGGTGGAGAGTGTTGTTTCTCTTGTGTTGAAGACGAAGTTTCTTGTAGTGGTCCCTGGGGAAGGAGTTTGAACTGGGGGGTTGCATAAAGGTCCGCCACTGTAGGGTTCGGGAAGAAATTCATGGTATTGAATATCTGTTGTATCATGTTGTGGACTGAGGGTGAGTCGCTGGTTTGTTTCATGTGGTTTAGGTTGCTTTGCATCATCATCGCCTGCCATAGTTGAGTACCAAACATCCCCAATCTCTTATTTAGGGCCTCTGCAGTCACTCTGACTAGGTGAGCCAGGTTCTGTATGATGAGTGATATGGGTTGATTGCCCAGTTGAGAATTGTAGCATAGGGATTGACCATAGAGGGCTAATTCCAACCACTATGCCGGCGTGTGGTTTGGTGGTGGTGGAACGAAAGTTAGAAAGATTGGGGGGTTGGTGTTGGGTTATATTTTTTGGCTTTTTTTGTCTAACTTTTTTATGGTTTAGTATTAAAGGGTGGGTTATTTGGGGTAATCAACCGTTTTGGGAGGGGGTGGAAGTGGATCGACACCCATATTATGTGTTTTGAAATTTGTGTCTAATATAAAGATTATGGAATTATTGTGAAATCTAGTTAAATTGATGGGTTGTGTCAAATCAATTGTATTTTTTGGGTTTCTCAGTTTTAACTCTTTGTGCTTTCATGGAGTGATTTTGCACATACAGTATTGGTAGGGGAGATGTAGTGGGGTAGGGGTCATGATTGGGGTCTATTGGGGAGTCGGTTTGTTCAGGGGTGGGGTAAGTCCCAGTTTGTGTTTCCAGACTTGCCCCTTGGCTCTTAGGCGTTGTTCACTTTAAGTTTAAGGCGGGGTCCATTTGGATTAGCTTATGGGGGGGCTATTTGGTTTTTACATTTGGGTGTAGGCCCCTTATCCGTATTGGGTTGATGATCTGAAGAGCCTGGGCCCGCGTTCCTCTTCATGCTTGTGTTGGGCCTTTCTTTTGTGGGCTGCCCGAGTGTTGATTAATTTTCCATTTATGTAGTGTTTGTTTTCATGCATTGGGTTGGGCTCATGTCCTGTAGTTGGTTA
Source organism: Nicotiana glauca (assembly GCA_026770625.1). Classification (NCBI taxonomy): domain Eukaryota; kingdom Viridiplantae; phylum Streptophyta; class Magnoliopsida; order Solanales; family Solanaceae; genus Nicotiana; species Nicotiana glauca. The sequence goes on from MU746214.1 coordinate 42,484, forward strand.
GCTTTAGAAGCGTACCAGAATGTTTGAGTTTCGAGGAACTTACCAAATATGAAGTCGAACGTTCGAACTTGGATGTTGTCCGATTGGGGTGTTTGCTTACCTTTTCTGCTCTGATTTGTTGTTGATTGTTGCTGGGTGGGGGTCACTATTTACATCTTCTTGGAAAGGAAACAATTTTTCATTCCTCTTCATTTTCACCATCTTGTTTTGAATTAGATTCGCAATTTGGCTTTGAATTTGAGCATTCTGTGTTGTCTTGTGGTGTTGTTGTTTGAGCTTGTTTCAGCCCATGGGAACAACCTTTCATTGTGTGACCTATCCTTCTACATCCAGTGCACATGACATTCTCACCTTTGTATACCACCACTTATTTATGGTCTCATATGGTAACAGATGTTGCAACCGGCGATTCCAAAGGCACCTGAATGCATATTCTAGCATATCTACCTCTCAGGGTTGCGGAGGTGCACGTATCAATTTTGAGAAGTTTTCCAAGTTCTATGCCTACTTTTTCTAGGATCTCTTTATCATATAATTCGGTAGGAAGCTGGGGGAGTAAGTACCCAAATAGCAGTGAGGGAGAGGGTCGTTTCCTGTGGGACAAACTTTGGTTCCCACCATCTGACAGAGAGGAAGCTTCCGAAAATGAACCATGGCCCCTGTTGGATAGCTTCTGCCAAATTTTCCTCCTTACCAAATTTGACTATGAAAAAATTTCACCCTAAGTCAACTAATTAACTGTTCGGATGGGTTCCATAGTTTAATTAATTTGAATCAGAGAAGATAATGTGGCATACGTCGTCCAAAGAGCTTAATGATGACTGAGTAATGCGATGGTTCGTATAATCTATTTTTGTCTTCCTGGGAGAGTAGGATTGGGCCTGTTGTTTCCTTACCTTTTTGTTGGATTATTGGGTTTTCAATCTCATAAACAAAGTAGTCTGCTTGCGAGGTATCTTGTTTATCTAGGAGCATTTCTTTGTATAAATGTAGTTGGGGAGTGTCCTCCTCCATTTTGTTGGCATCCGATGGTTCCGATGGTATGTTTGGTATATTGGGTGGGTTGTCCGTTGGATTGCTATAGTGATGGATGAGAGTTTCTCTCTCTAAAAATGACTCAGTTTGAATACTCTTGTTGTTAAACTAGTCGCTTCAAAGATATAATTTTCTTTCTTGGTAAATTGGTATATATGCATATATGTATGTGTATATATATACACAAGTTCAAGGAAGCTTCGCTCCCTAATAATGTAGCATTATCACCAAATTACTAGAGCTATTACTCGCTATTATTATTTCTTAAAATAGTTCCTAAGAAGTCTGCTCAAAGTATGATTGTCTAAGTAGAAGGGAATACCGAACCGATACTGCTCCGAACCGGTCCGCTTTAGGGTTAGCAGTAAGGGATTTGGTTAAAAGGAACAGGGAATGGGAGGGTACCAGAAAAAGTACCAGTCCAGTTGGTACCCTTAAAGTACCGAACCGTACCCTTAACGTTTTTCCTTTTAAAGGTATAACTCAATTATTTTGGTATAATTTTTCAAGCATCAAAAACATCAAGTATTCGGCAGTGATTGTTTTAGGGAACTACACTACTAGTTGGAGCAACCCTTCCATCAACATCAATTAAACGTCGGTGTTTGATACGTTTGTCCCAACTCTTATTAATTTTCACATTTATTTTTATTATACTTGTGCTGCTATTTTTTATTTTAATTATTTATTATTAGAAATGGCTCCTAAAATAGTAAAAAAAATGTGTTTAAAAATTTGACTAAGGGTAATGCTAGTTCTAGCAGTCGTATTCCTCTTGATGACTTCACCCACATAGATGAAACACCCGTATATCATGATGTTAATATTAATTATTATCCACTATATCACGAAATACTACAAGCACAATATAATGACTATGATACTATCTACCGGAGATAGCGGGACACAAAAGAACAAGTGCTCCAATTCCAAGCGAAGAACCACGAAAAATTATTAAACAATTACGTAAATCCTTAAAAAGAAATATATAATTTTAATTTTACAAGTTTTGTAATACAAATAAATACTTGTAACTTGTACTTGAAATCTAATATTTACATTGTATTAAATAAAATAAAGAAAAACTTACATAAATGTCTCAAATAAATCTCAACTTACCAACCTCTAGCCACTAGTCATAGACTTACTAAAATTAGCCAACAAAAATTGAAAAAATAAATAATAGGGTTCTTTCTCTCAAAGAATCACAGGCAAAAATTGCCTTTCATATTTTTAAGCATGATTAGCAACACTAAATACAAGACGAAAAGAAAATTTCATGGATGAGGTAGCAAATAACGTGATGAAATACAAAATTATATATAATATTCCAAAAATCTAAATAAAAAAGAACCTTTTCAATGGGTATAGTTGAAATTCATTGAAAAATGCAGATAAGTCAATATACAAAATTTGAGGAAGATTGGAGGTGATTTGGACTGGTTTTGTATCAAAATTCGTAATTAAATCGAGTTAAAAAAAGTCTTCTGCGACATATGTATCACGCATGTATCTCACACACAGGTATAGTTGGATATACATGTGATACAATTATGATACAAATATGATACATATGTGATACACAAATGATACACAATGTGATACACATATAATTTTTTTCATGTTCAGTTTTTACTTCGAATTTTCAGTTCAAACCACCTCAAAACTTCACCAAATCATCCCAAAATTGAGATTCAAGCTCCTTAAGTTGTGCCCAATCTATTCTAATAGCACACACTCAAAACAAAGCAAAAAATTGATTTTTTTTTTTGCTAATAAATGGACATAGCTGGTAATTTCCCTAAAATAAAAGGCACTTCATAACTTTGAACATTTTTCATCCATTAAAGTTTGTTTGTATTTAAATATAAAATTTTTTAAAATTTAAATTTAAAAATACCCCTAAGTACCCTTATCCCCCCCTCCCCCCTTAAGTACCCTTCCCCTTCTTAGGACCAGTAGGAGTACTGGTCGGGTACATGTAAAAATATCCTTACCCCGTAATCTTAAATCCCCTTAAAGTTCCCTTAAGTAACCCCCTCCCCCTACTGGTATCGCCCCTTTACTCATTCCCCTTAAGAACTCGGTATCCTCCACTTAGACAGCTTTAGTCCAAAGCGCTTTAGGGGCAAATATAGGAGTAACTACCAAAAAGAGTAACTACCCAAAAGGAAGTCCTTTCAAAGTGCTTATGCTAAAAACCTTCCTTCACAAGGAGATTCGCCACTTGGTTCTGTTCACAGTAGTTATGTCTATTTACTGAATTCTCCAGTTGTTGGAGCAGCAACTTGCATTCAGAAATGATAGAATCATAAGGTATATGTCCATTTGTAATCATCTTAACTAGCTCCATTGAGTTAGTGTTGACTTGCTTGTGTGAGGCCCTTTATCAGTGCTAACTTTAATCCCTGCATGAGACTAGTAGCTTTGAGTGGTTGTCAGTCGCGTTGGAAAGTCCTTTCATATATCTTACTATCCCCCCTTCGTTATTTTCAATAATACCCCTTATTCCTCCTACTCTAAGATTCTCCATGGAGGACCCATCAGTGTTTGCTTAAACCATCCCTTGTCGGGAGGTTTCATCTGACTTATAATATAACTACTTGATTATTAGTGATGTGTTTGCTGTCCATATAAAAGAATTCTATAGCTTTAACTACTATGTTAGAGATAGAAGTTGGATTATATTTTTCTGTTAAATAGGTTGTTGTTTCTGGAAAGCCAGATGTTTCAGAAACTGAAATTAAAGAGGTGTCCCAGTTAATAGATGTATTAGAAGTTTTAATTATGATATAATTGTGAACGCTACTGTGTTAAAACACAAAACCAGAAAACTGTTAGAAAAATAAAAGAAACTGGGAAAAATAGTAGAGATTAAAAGATATTCCGAGTCCACAATTTGCTTGTGCATCCTTAAGGAATTTTAACCCCCTCACACATTGTCAAGGTAATGGATTAAATCCTCCCAGGATAAAATAGAATAAACCTTCCTGCAACAGTGGCAATACAAACTGCAGGATACCAACGAACTTAAAGAACGGAGCAAAATCACACTTACGAATTCGAGAGAGAGAGAGACTGCGAATTAGAATGCAGTATTTCCAGAAAGAAAGAAGATCTGTAATGTTTTTTATGTGTTAAAAACACAGCCATGCCTCTGAATTTATAGGCAATTATTGGAAGAGGTGTGATATCTGTTTTGGAAAAGTGCCTGTTCAGAAATTTCGCCGCCCGTCGCGGTCCTACCGCGGCTATGCTAGGACCGCGGTCAAAGTGGCTCTCTGAACTTGTAGAAGGGTTCTGCTGCGGTCCTACCTCGGTTTTGCCAGGACTGCGGCTAGACGATATTTCTGAATCTTCAGCAGTGATCTAGTATTTAATTAATTATTAAATAATTAATTAAATAAATTTTGTCTAAAAAATAATCTTATCGATCGATCATTTGACAAATTCAAATCCAAATCCAAAGCCAAAGCCGAAGCCGAGCCGAGCGACGATGACGGCGTGAGGGTTCATTCTCTTCAACTCCTTTTAAGAGCTTTAAGAAGTGATTCTATATATATACATACAAATGTAGTTGTCCCTCACCAATGAGGGACAAAGTGCAAGACATAAGCTCACTTCTTCAAATTTTTATTTTTCCCTCCATTTTATTTCCCTCCATTTCCAATTCACACTTTTATACTTTAAAGCCCAATGGCTTAAAATTCCAACAATCCCCCATATGAATGAGAATGGCTGTATCAAGAAAGATCATAGATGAAAACTGTGTGATTTACAAGTAAGGATTAATTGCATTTGGATAAGTAGGTTTCCCTTTGAACTTTCCGTAGTGAACATATGTCGGATATACTCGGTTAATCAATAGATTTGATTTCTTTTAACCATCGAACTTTAGTGTATACCTAGACAACCATATGTCACACAACCAACCCTTAACCATCTTTTGGTTCTCATTATTGTGTTCGTTTCAGCCATGAACACCGCCTGGTCTCATAAGTGCGTAGAGAATTGGCCTTACAAAATTCTCATTGAAGCGGCTTCCACTTCACGCTTACATAGGTGATTCTTAAACATGTAATCCTTTTAGATCGACATTATTTGATAACTACCACATCAAACTTAGGTAATCATTAAAGAACGTGTAAAGTTCTATACTTGTTACTGAACATTGTCTTCATCA
>MU746214.1:48478-78646 GCA_026770625.1 Nicotiana glauca
AATTTTTCAAGTACCATTTTCACGTAATGTGATTGAGACAAAGCTAGACCCTGAGGAGTCCTCTTGATTTTAATTCCTAGAATTACATCGGCAACTCCTAAGTCTTTCATATCAAACTTACTAGCAAGCATGCGCTTAGTAGCTTGAACGTCGACAATGTCTTTGCTCATTATTAACATATCATCAACATATAAGCAAACAATGACTATATGTTTTGGAACGTTCTTAATGTAAACACGTTTATCACATTCATTAATTTTAAAGTCATTTGACAACATTGTTTGGTCAAATTTCGCATGCCATTTATTGGGTGCTTGTTTTAGTCCATAAAGGGACTTAACAAGTCGACACACCTTCTTTTCTTTTCCCGGAACTACAAACCCTTCAGGTTGGTCCATGTAAATTTCTTCCTCTAAATCACCATTTAAGAAGGCTGTTTTTACATCCATTTGATGGATTTGAAGATCATACAAGACGGCTAACGCTATTAGTATCCGAATGGATGTAATTCTTGTTACCGGCGAGTATGTGTCAAAATAGTCAAGACTTTCTCGCTGTCTAAATCCTTTGACATCAAGTCTTGCCTTGTATTTGTCAATAGTACCATCGTCTTTCATTTTCTTCTTGAAAATCCATTTAGAACCTAATGTTTTGTTACCTGGAGGAAGGTCAACCAATTCTCATGTATGGTTGCTAAATATGGATTCTATTTCACTATTGACCGCTTCTTTCCAATATTGTGCTTGATCACGCTCAACTATGTCTATTAAAAGACTAAACGGGCGTTGCAAATATAATCCGGGGTATTATGCCCAGGGTCGAATCCCACAGGGAATTAACGTATCAATCACTATCTTTAGACCCACTAAACTCTTGAGAACCAATTTTCCCAAACGTTTGAATCACAGTTGATGGTGTCTTTAATAACTAAAATTGCAAGTAAATAAACAGCTGTAAATTAGGGATGCTAAGGTTGTAAACAATAATGAGAAAATGCTAAGGTAATGATTTCCTCTATTGATGGATTTCCTTCTGTTTATGTTTCATACAAATTTACCAACACATCTCTATCAATCATGAACACTATTCTTACCATAAATCTCTCCCGAGTAATCACAGTAATTTACTAGCTGCACTCTCCCGAGATACCATAGCTTGCTTTATTTAATACAGTTCACTTTAGATTACACCCAAGGCTTCGTTATCCCTAATCCCGCCTTTAAACCCTCGGTTATTGATCCCTCATATTCTTTGGGAGTGTTGTTGTTCAACAATTACCTAAATATGCACTCTCTCCCGAGTTATGCACACTAATTAGGCACAACTAATTGAGGATCCTGTCAATTGACTACAACAAACACATAGTTGAACAAATAGAGATTGAAACTAGCAATTTGTATTCACATAAACAAGAAGTTATCCCCCAATAGGTTCCATCAAAACCTTAGACAAAGGATTTAGCTACTCATAACTATGGGAAAGCAAACTAAAACAATATTCATCATAAAACTTGCAAGAAAAATCAAATAAAAGAAGAAAGATGTTTTTGGTGATCTCTCACAATTGTTTCCCTTGCCAAAATACTCTCCAATACAATATAATGTTTAATATAGGGTTTAGGTCTAAAAATCCCGTCTTTTACACTTTGGTCCTTGAAGTTTACTGCGCCTGCCATGGTTCTGCCGCGATCGCGGAGGAACCGCGGCCAATGACCCTTAATGAATCTCAAAACTTCTGCAGCTGTCTCCCACGCGGTTCTGCCGCGGTCGCGGTTCTGCCGCGGTCGCGGTAGAACCGCGGCAAAACACTTTCTCTGAATTTCAGGGCTGGCATACATGGTTCTATTGGGAATTTACACAGTTAGCCTCTTTTTCTCCATTTTTGACTCCAAAACTGCTCCCTAGCCTTCCTTGGACATATATCACCTGCAAATCATGAAAAGCACTAATAAGAGCATTTTGTTATAACTTTTATCATCAAAACTACACAAGAAGGTGATTATTTAAGGCATGATTATAGTCAAATTCACCTATTATCAGTGCTTCTGAGGAAGACATTGCTTCCTTGAATGTACGAGGTTTATTTTCTAATAGAAAAGTCAGAAAATCTGGACCGAATGAAGTAGATGTCCGTTGACGTTTACTTCTTCTCGGATTTTCCTCATTAGGAATACCATCTGTTATTTCCTACCGAGGTCATTTTGACTTTTGGTAGGTCACGTCACTTTGTGAGCACGTGATTTTTGCCCTATGAGAATTACTCTTAAAAATTCAAAATAAAATAATTTTCCTTTCTGCGCAATTTTGAGAATTTTCGTGGTATTTTCAGTTTATTGTTTGCATGTGTGTGTATGCATATTTATTTGATAAGTTAACAAGAAAATACAAAAAATAGGTTGCATTTATATGTGGGGTTTAATTTTACAATTTTTATTTAAATAATAAATTGCTTATTTTATAAAATTAAGAAAAATACAAAAAATAGACAACTTAGTGTTTAATTTTATTTTTTGTATTTGATTATTTGTGATAATTTTTTTTTAGTATTTAGGGTAGGTTAATTTAGATTTTTTATTTAATTTTAGTTTTAGTTTTTGGAAAGGGAAAGAAATTAATTAAGAGGGAAATTGAAGAGGAAAATAATACCAAAATCTTGGGTCAATTTTAATTCCATCGGGCCAAACCCACGCCCAATCCAGGCCCAAAACCAATTCGGTCCAGTCCGTCTTCTTGCCCAGCCAAACGATGTTGTTTCTATCACTCAATCCATACCGTTGATCTCATTAGATCGAACGGTCCAGTCCGTCTCCAGCGTCATTGAAACGACACCGTTTTAAGTGTGTTGATCCGAGCCGTTCACTTCATTTGATGCAACGGTCCAAATCCTTCCTCCCTGACCCGTTCCTTGTACCCGTTCCAACCCAACCCCCTTATTTAACCAAACGACATCGTCCCCTACAGAGAGGATTGATCCCAGCCGTTGACCTTAATTGATCCAATGGCCAGGATCCATTCTCCCCCCTAGTATATAAGTATGAACCATACCCCACCCACCCAAGACGAACCCCCTTGCCCCTTCGTCTCTAAGCCCTTAGAGACCAAACGAACACTCCACCTCCTAACATCGTGCTCCGCCCACCGAAAATCGCCTCACGGCGGATCCGGTAGTCCAAACACCTCCATTTTTACACCCTAAGATCCCCTCGACCTCCTCTTTCCAAATCCCTGTCTACCTCCCCTCGAATCGACCTAGAACCCGTTGAATATCATTTCAAAGCTAAGAACCCTAGCGCTGTCACAAGATCCCCTGGTGGCGGCGCCACCACTAAATCGTCCCAAATTTACACCCTTGAACCCCCAAGCCTCCCTCAACCCAAATATCCAAACCATTGTCCTCAAATCCTCCTCTAATGACTCGAATGTTGAATCACAGAAAACTGAGCCCTAATTCTTTAATTCAAAAATCAACGGGCATAGGAGGATCTTTGGACCGAATTGGACCTTAGACGTGTGCTTTCATGTTGAAAACGCACGATTAAGGTCCTTTTCAATCCAAATCGAAGGAACAAGGAGTAATTCCAGTATTTGGCCCGCCTGATAATTAGGTATTTTTAATTCCCTTTTTCTTTTCTTTCGCCTTTTATTTTTGTTTAAATACCAGTCCTTTTTTCCTCCTGCTTCATTTTCTGTTCTGTTTTCTGTGTTGAACTAAGTCTGGTCGTAGGCTTAAAATTAGAGATTAGTCCATCACAATGTTTGAATTGCTTAGTCAGTCGTCACATTGAATCAAATTGCTTGGTTATTTGAACGTCGTGATTTTATTGTTTGTTCTTTGCTATTATTTGAATCTATACCACATTTGTTATTCAGTTTAGGATTCATTGATTAATGAAGTTAAAGTAAATCACTGAATTGAAAGTGTTAAGACTAAGTGGACATCATGTGCTGTCAGGGCATGCCTAAGTTTAAAATTCAGGCTGCCCATACCTAATTGAATTTAATAATAGGTTGGACACTTAGTAGTGGGGTGTTCAGGGAATATTGATGGGAGGGGTTCATTTCCTTAATAGGTTAGTGCCCCTAATAGCTGGAAAGGATTGGGAGTTTGGGTATAAATAGGGAGATTGGTAAGAGTTTAAGGGGGGGAGGCAGTCTTAAGGCAGTCTTGAGTCAGTTTTGAGGGCTTTTTGGATCAGTTTTTTTGGCAGTCTTTGATAGCATTTTGAGAGCATTTTGGGCAGTTTATGGAGCAATCTAACAGAGCTTGAAAACACTGAAAAAATACTAAGGGCTGGAATCAGTTTTCAGGCAGTCTTAGAGAGTATTGTGAGAGCATTTTTTAGGGAAAAAGAATTTGGAGACCTTAAGAGCTTGAAAGAGTTTTCTTCAGGCAATCAGCTAAAAAACATCAGTTCTTAAGAGTTTTAGATTGAAAAAGAGAGAGAGGGTTTTAAAAGCTTAGCACAGTTCTTAGGGATCAATTGTGAGAGTTTTTGAGAGCTTTCAGATGTCTAGCTACTGAGTCATTTTCCAGTTCAGTATTTTGTTTACCGGAGTCAGTAGTATTTCCCGGTTGGTTTTCCAGTAGATTTTTGGTTTCAGTTAAGACATTCTAGGATCAGTTTGGGTGTGATGTTGTTGTGGTGTGTTCATGGTTCATTTTGGAGGTCATTTGTGCTTGGTTTGAATTGGTTATGGCTTGGTCTGTTCATCCTTCATTTTTTTTAAAAATTCATGGATTCCTGATTTGTTTCTGAGATGGAGTTGAATTGATTTTGCTGTCTGAATCCAACCTATTGCCGGTGGTTATTTGTTGTGTGTTTGCTGGATACTAGCTCTTATCACTATTTGTTGATCTCCTCTTCTTTTTGCTATAATTCAATTATCAGGTACACACCTCAAGCCTGTGTTGATGTATTAACTCCTGTTGAAAACATGAGATGAAATGGAAGCCATATTTCTGCTAAAGTTTTTATTATTTTTTTTATGCTTCTATCTGTTTCATAGAGTTTTATATGATTTGATTGTTTATTGTAACTAAACTAGGACTACTTCAAATAACAATGGATTTGTACTGTTAATCTGAATTGGCATAAGTGGTAGTTAATTCAGTACGTTTGTGTAATGTGAATAGACTGTTGGACTGATTAAATTGAATATTATTCACGGGTCCTAGTTAGTTTGATTTTGGTCTCGTATGGTTTAATTATTGAAGTTAGAAGAATAGCTAGAGCAGGAAATGAATTCAAGGTCTGCGATCTTCATGTGTTAATAGTTAAAAGTGAATCGAGAATCAGTCTCCAAGCTTTGCTCATAATCACATAAGTTCATGTATAGAATCCTGAATGTTGAATGTTAGTTTAGTCTTGATAATTTGAATTAATGTCCTACCATTGAGCAATTACTACTGTTGTTTGTCAATTTGTGTTCACCTTTAGTGACATTTAGGAAGATTGCACACAAACTAGTTGGTACGTTTTGGAACTAGTTGGGCCGTTCGAATTTGCCTTTAGGTGATATTTTGTGCCGTTGGTTAAGACTCGACCTTGAGTCGTGTTCTCCAGTCTTTGGGCCTCAAATTATTTGATACGCGGGCCCAGGTCCAGTGTTATCTTCCTTCACGTTTAGACCTGGGCCAATGCCTGGTTTACCTCAGTCCAACAACAAGTTACTTAGGACTTTTTCTTGTTTTTTTTTAGAGACAAAATAATTAGAAAAATCATAGTCGCTTTAGGATCGGCCTTTAAATAAAAAATGAGATGAGCCTTATCAAACAAATCACATAAATGGCGGGGCCCTCTTTAAATGTGTATATATATATATATATATATTAAAATACTTAGAATTCGGGATGAGCCGTCTAGCGAATCTCACGGCCTTCCCCAAAATAATAACGCATTAGTCTCTTTAGGTGCGTACTTTAATGATATTACTTCCCTAAACTGGGGTGCGCATTTATGTGACCCAAATCCAAATCTAAACGATGTTAAAATATGCCAAAAACCGCGGGCGCATTTATGTGGCGTGGTTCAAGATTTGTTTTAATAACGTTGCAATTTTCTTTAAAAATGAATAAAAGCAGCTAAAGTTAAAATTTTCACATAGGTTCATAATTGTAAAAATAAGATAATTTAAGTCAAATATAACAGTTGAGCAACCGTGCTTGAACCACAGAATTCGGGAATGCCTAATACCTTCTCCCGGGTTAACAGAATTCCTTACTCGGATTTCTGATTCGCGGACTGTTAAACAGAGTCAATCTTTTCCTCGATTCAGGATTCTAACCGGTGACTTGGGACACCATAAATCTCCCAAGTGGCGAATCTGAATTAAATAAATAAATCCCGTTTTGATTGTCCTTTAATTGGAAAAACTCCCTCTACGCCCTTGCGGGGGGTGTAGTTGAAAAAGGAGGTGTGATAGCTCTGGCGACTCTGCTGGGGATCCTAAACCCAGAACTTCTAGTTCCGGGTTTAAGAATTCGAGCTTAGAATAATTACTATATTTGGCTTTATCTGATTTTCCTACATGTTTCATGCTAAAAGTGCTAAGTGTTTTACCGCTTTGATATTATCTGAACTGTATATAAACTGTGCCGAAACTCTTCTTTTCTCACCTCCGGGGATGTGCTTACTGGTTGAGACTCCCTATTCTGTTAGTGTCATACCCTGAAATAAGAAGAGGCCGGATAAGTTACAAAATCGGACGATCTTGCGGGTCCCCGATACGTAGCCCCCTCCTCGACTCGAGTTGTCCGCTCGAGTACTAGTCTAGAACACATACCCAGGTTTTGAACCTATAATAACTTGAATTCATGCCAGATCCCTAGTAGGAACGCTTATTTGCATCATATTGCATTTGACTTAGGGGACTCAACACAAGGGTTATGTCCGTCTAGGACAGGTAACCTGAAATGAAAAGACCATCCTGATGCATCTTACGTGTTGCATACTTGCATGCTAACCGGCTGTGGAGTATTTGGAAAATTGAAAAAGAGAGAAATAGCAGTGTGAAGAGCTAATCGTCTATTTTTAGAAAAATAACCAATGTCAAAATAGTGTCGAAACTCTGCCGAATTTTTGAAAAAAAAATTCAAAAAATGGTTTGTTTTGTTGGTCGGGAAAAAGAAAAACTAAATAGTTTTATTTTCAAATAGTTTGTTGAAAAAAAATATAAAAAGAGTCTTGTTCTCAGAAATGGTGTATTTGCCAACAAAAGAGTTTTATTTTCGAAAATAGTTGGTTTTATTTGGCAGAACTACATAAGTTTGATTCTCATCGGATGTGGGATACGTAGGCAACTCATATTGGGTTCAACTATTAGGAAAAATTATTTGAAAAAAATAATTATTAAAAGAAAAAAAATTTAGGGTAAATAAATGTATGCTTTTCCATAAGATGATGACATTCTTGTCTAAAATAGCCAAATGTCCCCAAAAGGACGTCGGAAGGCCGTTTTTTGCAAGAACAACCGCCTTTGGTCATTTCTCAAAATTTTGATCGGTTAGCAAACACATCCTTTAAATCTTCTTCGAAGTGATGAAAGGCCGTATTGACAAGACCGGATATTTTATGAAATTTTTGAGAAAACAGTGATGATTTTCTACCAGTCTATTTTTAGGCTGTATAGCTGTCTTGATGTTAGAATCTTTCGGAGTCTGTTAATATTGTAATGTGTCGTAATGAACACATTTTTCTTTTACGGAAAGCTTGAAAAAAAAATCCAATTTCTTTTTTTTAATTAGTCATTTGGCATTTATGCCAGAACTACGCATGGTATAATTCATGCGGGTCATGATACGTAGGCAATCTCCATGGGATTTGACCACAACTAAAAAAAAAGTGTTAAAAATGTTGATAATAATAAGGACTGACTGAGTCCATTCTAACATGTTTTGAATTGTGAAGAAAGTTGAGGTGGTCGGTTTGTGGCAAGCAGACAACAAAAGATCCGAGGAAAAATGATAACTAACACCGAAGCTATTACAAGTGCTCAAGAGACTCAGGGACAGAGGGTTCAGCTAGAGTCTACCATGACTGAGGAAAATAGAATACCAAAACAGAAAAGGACTGAAATATGTCAAGCATGGGCCAATGGTCAAGGAGAGCCTCGTCATGAGTCACAATTTGCTACACAGCAAGAGCACCACTCGTACTTATTTGATCTCCCTGCAAACATTGAGAAGCCTACCCGAAAGATGATACAGGAGGAAATAACCCAAAGAGTAAAAAGCTTAGAACAACGGTTGAAAAATATGCAAGGATTGGCAGGTCAAAAGAGTGTTGCCTTCAAAGATCTATGCATGTTCCCCGATGTCCACTTGCCGCCTGGTTTCAAGATTCTCAAATTTGAAAAGTACAATGGACATGGACACCCCATAGCCCACTTGAAAAGGTATTGCAATCAGCTAAGAGATCTGGGAAGAAATGAAGAATTGCTAATAGCTTATTTTGGGGAAAGCCTTATGGGAGTAGCATCTGAATGGTTTTTGGATCAAGACACATCTCGTTGGCACATCTGGAACAACATGGCACAGGCCTTTATCAAACAGTTCCAATACAACATCGACACTGCCCCAAACCGCATTTCCCTTTCAAACCTAAAGAAGAAACCAAGTGAAAGTTTCAGGGAATATGCCATTAAATGGAGAGAGCAAACAGCTCGAGCTAAGCCACCCATGGATGACCACAAGTTAATCACTTTCTTCCTTCAGGCTCAAGAGCCGAATTACTTTCAAAACATGATGTCCGCAGTTGGCAAATCCTTCATAGAAACAATCAAAATGGGAGAAATGGTAGAGAACGGTCTTAAGACAGGCAGAATTATAAGTCAAGCGGCTCTCAAAGTTGCAGCTCAGGCTATCCAAATTGAATCTGGTGACACAGATGGGAGGGATGAAGAAATCATGATGACATCAAGGTCAAGAAGAGGTCCCAGAAGAACACCTCTAAGGTATGCGCAGCTTCATCAATCTTTCCATACTCTCCTGGGCATCACTATCCACCTCAGAACCCACTGTGCTCCGTTGATCCACCCCAGTATGATGTCCAGCCATTAAAACACCCAAGAAAGCAAGCACGAGCATCACAAAATCTCCACCAGCCTCTGCAAAATTTCCAAATACCTTATAACCCACATCCAAGCCAGGGGTATAAAAGGGAACAGAAGCTGAAAGATAATTTTACACCAATAGAAGAGTCATATGCAAGCTTATTTGAGAAGTTAAAACAACATGACAGGACTGCACCCATTCCTCCAAATTATGTGGACCCACGTGCAAGAAGCTTTGACCCATCTAAAAGGTATAAATACCATTCCAATGCCCAGGGGCACAATGTGGAAAGTTGTCGGGATTTGAAAAGGGAAATAGAAAGGATGATCCAGGAAAATTTGATTGTGAGACAAGACAGTGACACCCAGAATATCATGTTGAATCCTTTACCTACACATGACGCTGCACACTTTGTGGGGATGATGCCTGGTGACATGGGGTATGAGAGTCCACTCGGGAATTTGCCGACTGAAATTGGAGAAGGACATGTTGATTCTAATGAGCGAATTTGTGGATGAATGTTAGGCTTATCAATTGAAAAGTCATTCAAGAAGGAATATTGGTAGCTTGTTTTGTTGTCATCCAGGTTATTTCAGGGTTGTAAGCTTTATATGGTGTTGTAAATCAGATCATTCTATCTTTGAGTTTTTGTCCAGTCTCTTTAGTCGTAGTATCTCATTTAGCGTTTGCCTAGGTTTGTTCTAAGGGTTGTAACCCTAGTATAGTTTGTTGTTTTCATTACTCGAATTGTTTTATCGTCTAATGCAATTCTCTGTTTTCCATTATTTCTAGACATTTTCTTTTGTTTGGTCCTCTCCTTTTTATAGTTCTTTTCCTACCGACTCTAGTGACATGATATGCGTGCACAGTTATAGGCCTAATCTTAAAAGTTAATCATGAAGCAATTGGGAGATGATCGGGACACTTGAGGAAAACAAGAACAGATTTGGACATTTTGAGAGAATTTGAATCCCGAACCCTGTGAAACTAGGGCGGATAGAACATAAAGAAACCTTATATTTCATACGACATCAGTTTAAAATTTAAAACAAGTTTGCCCAAATTGGCAAGGGTCGTTCATGATAATGAGAATGGGAGTGTTGTCCAATAGTGCTGTAAAATTAACAAATGGAAAAGGCAAATGTGTGGATATGGTTATCAAGTCTGGCATAATCAAAAGATATTACGAGTGTCTGTTTAATTGTGTTGTTTGTCTTGCCGTGTTTTGAAGATTGGAATGACGAAGGCATTTTGTTCTGCTATCTAAACACTTTATCCTTCGTTACCCCTTTTGAGCCTTATTTGTTTTCTTTCATACACCTCTTTCGAAATCAGTAGCAAAGATTAGAAATGCAAGCATGAAATATAAAGAAAAAGAAAAATAATAAACAAGTGAAAAGAAAGACTATAACAACAAGGAAATCAGGGTGAACTACGTTTGACCTGATTCCTTTTAAGGATACGTAGGCAGTTTCACGGCTCGGTCACAGTGAAACAAAAATTAAAAGATCCCCAAGCAAGAAACTGGGGCAGAAGTTGTGTTTGTTGTAAAGAAATTTGGTTCTGAAGGTTGTAATTTTAAACCCAAGTTAATTTGTTTTAAGCCTTAATACCCTTTCTTTCTAGACCTATCCAAAAGCCCACGTTACGGTCCAAAGAAAGACCTTCCGATTAGTTTTCAAGAGGTGTCAAGTCAAGTGAGTAAAGGCGAATCACATCAGGGGCAACACTCCGATCCAAACAAGGAAAATGAAAAATGAGAGAGTCTTATTGGTGAAAACCTTCACGGGCACCGTAAGCTACGAAAGCTGAGAGAAATCAGAAAAATGAGAGAGTCTCATTAGTGAAAACCTTCACGGGCACCTTGAGGTGACTGTAAGGAGAGAGAAAAACCAAAAAAAGAGAGACTTGATAGTGAAAACCTTTCAAGTACTACAAGTCGAAATCAGGATTGTAAATCAGATTGAATAGGCGGAGCATGGAAGCCCCGTTTCACAAAAAAAGGGGTACGACAAGAGTTGAACATCGGAATTACTTAACAAAATAGGCCGCAAGTGCATGTCACGGTTATTAGAGTTGGTATCCACATCTGACAGGTTTCTACTTTGTAGTAGCTTTCTTGTTTAGGGATTATCTTTTTCCTTTGTTCTTTATTTTACTCCTTTTTCTTGTTCACTTCTTATTCTTGAGTCTGTTTGGTCAAAACAAGTGAGAAATGACTTCAAAATTCGCCATCAACTTCCCAAATTACACAAACAAGATCTGTGTTAGTCCATCAAGGCGTCATAAGTCAGGAAAGAACAACTAGGGCACTGAGTTGGTAATAATCAACATGCTTTGGGATCCCTGAAAAATACAAAGGTTTGTTCCATATCAGTTCATAGAGAATGAGACAGATGGAGGATGTTGGGTAAATGGATCAAAGGTATATTATGTGATGAGATTGACAAAAAGGGTGGACCAGTGACAAGAAAGATATTCCAAGCAGAAAACAAAGGTGATAGACCTCAAGGCCAAGGCTAGTGGTTTAAACCAGGAAAGAGCAACATGCGCTCTGAAGATAGTTACCATCAATATGCTTTGGGGATCAAATGAAACACAAAGGGTTGGTAGATATCGTCCGAGGGCAATGCAACAAATAGAAGGAATTGGGATCGAACGAAGAGAGGTATTTTGTGGTTTAAGTTTTACAAAGGGAGTGGTTAGTCAAGGAACAAGTAGGGTCTTCAAATTGGTTATCATGTCAGGAGAAGGAGTAACAGACCTCCAGGCCAAGGCCAATAGTTTAAGTCAGGAAAGAACAGCATATACACAGAGTGGGGAAAATGGACGTGATTTGGGATTCATGTGAGACACAAAGGTCGGGTAGATGCCGTTTCAGGAGCAATACAACAAATATAGGATATGGGTCTGAACGGAGAAAAGATATTTTAGTGATACGACTGACAGAGAAAGTGGTGGATCACTAGACAAGCCAAATCTTCGAATGGAAGTTAGCTATCATGGGAAGTGAAGTAGAAATTGCCCCAAAGTTCAAGACAGTCGGGCGAAGCAGAGCGTGGAAAAGAGGAAATCATCCTCAGCGAGAGGGTCACAACCGACCACCCCTTTCAAAACTGACAAATTTTTGTTTGTATTTAACAGGAACAAAGCTAGTCTGGCTATGGTACATAGAATATTAGTCTGATGAATTTTTCTCCTAAGATAGGAAATCTTAGTCTGATGAATCTTTCTCCTAAGATCACACAAAAATGGACCTAGTCTGATGAATTATCTCCTAAAGTCAAAATCTTAGTCTGATGAATTTTTCTCCTAAGATAGGAAATCTTAGTCTAACGAATCTTTCTCCTAAAATAACAGAAGGGGAAGACAACAGTTGGAAAATTTCATATAAAATAACAAAAAGGGAAGGCGACAGTTGGAAAGTTGCAGATAAAATAACAAGGAAACAGTTGGAAAATTTCAGATAAAATAACAAAAAGGGGAAGGCAACAGTTGGAAAGTTTCGGACAATATAATAAGAAGTAGGAAGTAATAGCTGGAAAGGTAACAAAAATGGACCTGGTCTGATAAATTATCTCCTAGAGTCAAAATCTTAGTCTGACGAATTTTTCTCCTAAGATAACAAAAGGGGAAGACAACATTTGGAATATTTCAGATAAAATAACAAAAAGGGAAGGCGACAGTTGGAAAGTTGCAGTAAAATAACAAGGCAACAATCGAAAAATTTCAGATAAAATAACAAAAAGGGGAAGGCAACAGTTGGAAAGTTTCGGACAAGATAACAAGAAGTAGGAAGTAATAGCTAGAAAGGTAACAAAAATGGACCTAGTCTGATGAATTATCTCCTAGAGTCAAAATCTTAGCCTGACGAATTTTTCTCCTAAGATAACAGAAGGGGAAGGCAACAGTTGGAAGGTTTCAAGTAAGATAACAGAAGTAGGAAGGCAACAATTGGAAAGTTTCCTAAGATAACAAGAAGTGGGAAGGCAACAGTTGGAAAACTGCAGATAAAATAACAAGGCAACAGTTAGAAAATTTCAGATAAAATAACAAAAAAGGGAAGGCAATAGTTGGAAAGTTCCGGACAAGATAACAAGAAGTAGGCGGTAATAGCTGAAAAATTAACAAAATGGACCTAGTCTGATGAATTATCTCCTAGAGTCAAAATCTTGGTCTAATAAATCTTTCTCCTAAGATAAGGATAAAATTTTAGTCTGATGAATCTTTCTCCTAAGATAAGTATAAAAATCTTAGTCTGATGAATCTTTCTCCTAAGATAACAAAAATGGACCTAGTCTGATAAATTATCTCCTAGAGTCAAAATCTTAGTCTGATGATTTTTTTTCCTAAGATAAAGATAAAAATCTTAGTCTGATGAATCTTTCTCCTAAGATAAGGATAAAAATCTTAGTCTGATGAATTTTTCTCCTAAGATAACAAAAATGGACCTACTCTGATGAATTTTCTCCTAGGATCGAAATCTTAGTCTGATGAATCTTTCTCCTAAGATAAGGATAAAAATCTTAGTCTGATGAATCTTTCTCCTAAGATAAGGATAAAAATCTTAGTCTGATGAATCTTTCTCCTAAGATAACAAAAATGAACCTAATCTGATGAATTATCTCCTAGGATAACAAAAAGGAAAAAACCATCCCCAACAAGAGTATCACAACTGCATTTTAAATTTCCGAGATTGAGACAGGGGCAGAAAATCTCAGTTGATTCGGAGGAACCCACCGTAAGGAAAGGCAAGCACCAAGCAGAACAGGGAAGACAACATAAGTTTTAAGGGAAAGCAGTTTCAAAGGAATATAATTCAAGTTTTAATGGGAAATGGTTCAAGAGGCAAGGGAAAACAATGTCAAAAGAAGATAGTTATTAAGTTGCTGAAGTCAGGAGCCCGTCCGAAGAACGGAGGCGTTACCTTTTAAGTTGTTAAAGTCGGAAGCTCGCCCGAAGAACGGAGGCGTAACCTTTTTAAGTTGTTGAAGTCAGGAGCTGGCCCAGAGAATCGAGGCTTACCTTTTCAAGATCAAGAAGTCAGTAACTTGCCCGGAAAGTGGAGGAATACAACAAAAATCAAGAGGGTTACAACAAAAATCAGAGGAATAAATTCAAGTTCAGAAATCAGAAGGAAGGCAACAATGTTCAAAAGAAGGAAGTTCAAGTTTCAAAGGAAAAATAATTCGGATATCACAAGAAGGAAAAGAAGCAGTTCATGTTCAATAATCAGGCATCCACCTGAGGAAGAGAAGAATACAAGTCAAGTCAGAAACAAAGGAACATCAGAGGAAATACAAGTCAACAAGACAGCAAGGCAACAAGAGACACAAGAGCAAGTTTGAAGATCTAGATAAGATTTTGTAATTCATAGACTATAGTTTAGTCTAGCTTCTTATTTTCTTTTAACATGGTGTAATAAGGAGATCAGTAAGCAGTAGCAACAACAGCAACATCAGCGACAGTAAACACAGCTTCACGATAGTCCCAGCTACTAAAACTTCCCGAACTACATTGACCCGATTCCTTTAAAGCCAAGGATATGTAGGAAACCTTTGAAGCAGATGTTCGGTCAAATCTTTCAAAAAATACTTCACACGGAGTGTTCAAACGGGCAAAAATCGCTCGTGTCTGCTCACTTTATCTTTGCACGAAAGCTCTTCGTATTTTCGGACAAGAAGGGGCAGCTGTGAGCACGTGATTTTCGCCCTATGAGAATTACTTCCAAAAATTCAAAATAAAATAATTTTCCTTTGTGCGCAATTCTGAGAATTTTCGTGGTATTTTTAGTTTATTGTTTGCATGTGTGTGTATGTATATTTATTTGATCAGTTAACAAGAAAATACAAAAAATAGGTTGCATTTATATGTGGGATTTAATTTAACATTTTTTAGTTAAATAATAAATTGCTTATTTTATACAATGAAGAAAAATACAAACATAGACAATTTAGTGTTTAATTTTATTTTTTGTATTTGATTACTTGTGATAATTTTTTTTAGTATTTAGGGTAGGTTAATTTAGATTTTTTATTTAATTTTAGTTTTAATTTTTGAAAAGGGAAAGAAATTAATTAAGAGGGAAATTGAAGAGGAAAATAATACCAAAATCTTGGGCCAATTTTAATTCCATCAGGCCAAACCGACGCCCAATCCAGGCCCAAAACAAATTCGGTCCAGTCCATCTTCTTGCCCAGCCAGCCGACGTCATTTCTATCACTCAATCCGGACCGTTGATCTCATTAGATCGAACGGTCCAGTCCGTCTCCAGCGTTATTGAAACGACACCGTTTTAAGTGTGTCGATCCGAGCCGTTCACTTCATTTGATCCAACGGTCCAAATCCTTCCTCCCTGACCCGTTCCCTGTAGCCATTCCAACCCGATCCCCTCATTTAACCAAATGACATCATCCCTTACAGAGGGGATTGATCCCAGCTGTTGACCTTAATTGATCCAACGGCCAGGATCCATTCTCCCCCCTAGTATATAAGTATGAACCATACCCCACCCACCTAAGCCGAACCCCCTTGCCCTTTTGTCTCTAAGCCCTTAGAGACCAAACGAACCCTCCGCCTCCTAACACCATGCTCCGCCCACCGAAAATCGCCTCACGGCAGTTCCAATGGTCCAAACACCTCCATTTTTACACCCTAAAATCCCCTCGACCTCCTCTTTCCAAATCCCTGGCTACCTCCCCTCGAATCGACCTAGAACCCGTCGAATATCATTTCAAAGCTAAGAACCCTAGCGCTGCCACAAGATCCCCTGGTAGCGGTACCACAACTAAATCGTCCCAAATTTACACCCTTGAACCCCCAAGCCTCCCTCGACCCAAATATCCAAACCGTTGTCCTCAAATCCTCCTCTAGTGACTCAAATGTTGAATCACAGAAAACTGAGCCCTAATTCTTTAATTCAAAAATCAACGGGCATAGGAGGATCTTTGGACCGAATTGTACCTTAGCCGTGTGCTTTCATGTTGAAAACACACGATTAAGGTCCGTTTCATTCCAAATCGAAGGAACAAGGAGTAATTACAGTATTTGGCCCGCCTGATAATTAGGTATTTTTAATTCCCTTTTTCTTTTCTTTCGTCTTTTATTTTTGTTTAAATACCAGTCCTTTTTTCCTCCTGCTTCATTTTTTGTTCTGTTTTCTGTGTTGAACTAAGTCTGGTCGTAGGCTTAAAATTAGAGATTAGTCCATCACAATGTTTGAATTGCTTAGTCAGTCGTCACATTGAATCAAATTGCTTGGTTATTTGAACGTCGTGAATTTATTGTTTGTTATTTGCTGTTATTTGAATCTGTACCACATTTGTTATTCAGTTTAGGATTCATTGATTAATGAAGTTAAAGTAAATCACTGAATTGAAAGTGTTAAGACTAAGTGGACAGCATGTGCTGTTAGGGCATGCCTAAGTTTAAAATTCATGTTGCCCATACCTAATTGAATTTAATAATAGGTTGGACACTTAGTAGTGGGGTGTTCAGGGAATATTGATGGGAGGGGTTCATTTTCTTAATAGGTTAGTGCCCCTAATAGCTGGAAAGGATTGGGAGTTTGGGTATAAATAGGGAGATTGGTTAGAGTTTAGGGGGGGGAGGCAGTCTTGAGTCAGTTTTGAGGGCTTTTTGGATCAGTTTTTTTGGCAGTCTTAGATAGCATTTTGAGAGCATTTTGGGTAGTTTATGGAGCAACCTAACAGAGCTTGAAAACACTGAAAAAATACTAAGGGCTGGAATCAGTTTTCAGGCAGTCTTTGAGAGTATTGTGAGAGGATTTTTGAGGGAAAAAGAACTTGGAGACCTTAAGAGCTTGAAAGAGTTTTCTTCGGGCAATCAACTCAAAAACATCAGTTCTTAAGAGTTTTAGACTGAAAAAGAGAGAGAGGGTTTTAAAAGCTTAGCACAGATCTTAGGGATCAATTATGAGAGTTTTTGAGAGCTTTCAGATGTCTAGCTACTGAGTCATTTTCCAGTTTAGTATTTTGTTTACCGGAGTCAGTAGTATTTCCCGATTGGTTTTCCAGTAGATTTTTGGTTTCAGTTAAGACATTCTAGGATCAGTTTTGGTGTGGTGTGTTCATGGTTCATTTTGGAGGTCATTTGGGCTTGGTTTGAATTGGTTGTGGTTTGGTCTGTTCATCCTTCATTTTTTTTTGAAAAATTCCTGGATTCCTAATTATTTTCTGAGATGGAGTTGAATTGATTTTGCTGTATGAATCCAACCTATTGCTGCTGGTTATTTGCTGTGTGTTTGCTGGATACTAGCTCTTATCACTAGCTGCTGATCTCCTCTTCTTTTTGCTATAATTCAATTATCAGGTACACACCTCAAGCCTATGTTGACGTAATAAATCCTGTTAAAAACATGAGACGAAATGGAAGCCACATTTCTGCTGAAGTTTTTATTGTTTTTTTATGCTTCTATCTGTTTCATAGAGTTTTATATGATTTGATTGTTTATTGTAACTAAACTAGGACTGCTTCAAATAATAATGTATTTGTACTGTAAATCTGAAATGGCATGAGTGGTAGTTAATTCAATACGTTTGTGTAATGTGAGTAGACTGTTGGACTGATTAAACTGAATATTATTCACGAGTCCTAGTTAGTTTGATTTTGGTCTCATATAGTTTAACTATTGAAGTTAGAAGAATTGCTAGAGCAGGAAATTAATTCAAGGTTTGCGATCTTCATGTGTTAACAGTTAAAAGTGAATCGAGAATTAGTCTCCAAGCTTTGCTCATAATCACAGAAGTTCATGTCTAGAATCCTGAATGTTGAATGTTGGTTTAGTCTTGATAATTTGAATTAATGTCCTGCCATTGAGCAGTTACTACTGTTGTTTGTCAATTTGAGTTCACCTTTAGTGACATTTAGGAAGATTGCACACAAACTAGTTGGTACGTTTTGGAACTAGCTGGGCTTCGAATTTGCCTTTAGGTGCTATTTTGTGCCGCTGGTTAAGACTCGATCTTGAGTCGTGTTCTCCAGCCTTTGGGCCTCAAATTATTTGATACACGGGCCCAGGTCCAGTTTTATCTTCCTTTACGTTTAGACTTGGGCCAATGCCTTGTTTGCCTCAGTCTAACAACAAGTTACTTAGGACTTTTTCTTGTTTTTTTAGAGAAAAAATAATTAGAAAAATCATAGTCGCTTTAGGATCGGCCTTTAAATAAAAAATGATATGAGCCTCGCCAAAGAAATCACATAAATGGCGGGGCCCTCTTTAAATGTATATATATTAAAATACTTAGAATTCGGGATGAGCCGTCTAGCGAATCTCACAGCCTTCCCCAAAATAATAACGCGTTATTCTCTTTAGGCGCGTACTTTAAAAACATTACTTCCCTAAACTCGAGTGCGCATTTATGTGACCCAAATCCAAATCTCAACAATGTTAAAATATGCCAAAAACCACGGGCGCATTTATGTGGCGTGGTTCAAGATTTATTTTAATAACGTTGTAATTTTTTTTAAAAATGAATAAAAGCGACTAAAGTTAAAATTTGCACATAGGTTCATAATTGTAAAAATCAGATAATTTAAGCCAAATATAACAGTTGAGCGACCATGCTAGAACCACGGAATTCGGGAATGCCTAACACCTTTTCCCGGGTTAACAAAATTCCTTACTTGGATTTCTGGTTCGCGGACTGTTAAATAGAGTCAATCTTTTACTCAATTCGGAATTCTAACCGGTGACTTGGGACGCCATAAATCTCCCAAGTGTCTACTCTGAATTAAATAAATAAATCGCGTTTCGATTGTCCTTTAATTGGAAAAATTCCCTCTACGCCCTTGCAGGTAGGTAAAAAGGAGGTGTGACACACTTTTCTTTTTATACGGATAAATAGTTTCAAATAATTCAGCATTATCTGATTATTATCGTATTAACGTGAATCTTAGGATTTTCGGACTTATGAACCAGAAAACGATATGCCTTGTTATTGGTTACATATCCAAAAAATACACAATCAACTATTTTTGGACATATCTTAACCCTTTTAGGTTTAGGAACTTGTACCTTAGCTAAACACTCCCACACTTTGAAGTATTTCAAGTTGGGTTTCCTTCCTTTCCATTTTTCATAGGGAATGGATTGTGTTTTACTATGAAGCACACGGTTGATTATTCGGTTAGCTGTAAGTATAGCTTCCCCCCACAAGTTTTGTGGTAAACCAGAACTTATCAACAACACATTCATCATCTCTTTCAACGTTCGATTTTTTCTCTCCGCAATTCTATTAGATTGTGGAGAGTAAGGGGCAGTTGTTTGGTGAATAATGCCATTTTTCAAACATATTTCTTCAAAAGGAGATTCATATTCTCTACCCCTATCACTTCTTATCGCTTTGATCTTTTTGTTTAGTTGTGTTTCAACTTCACACTTGTATTGCTTGAAAGCATCAATTGCCTCATCTTTACTATTAAGTAAATAAACATAGCAATATCCCGTGCTATCATCAATAAAAGTGATAAAATACTTTTTCCCACCGCGAGATGGTGTAGACTTCATATCGCAAATATCTGTGTGAATTAAGTCTAAAGGACGTGAATTCCTTTCAACGGACTTATAAGGATGCTTAGCATACTTTGATTCCACATATATTTGACATTTGGAATTAATGCAATCAAATTTTGGCAATACTTCTAAATTTATCATTTTTTGCATTGTTTGGAAGTTGACGTGACCTAAGCGTGAATGTCATAAAGTGTTTGACTCAAGTAAGTAAGAAGAAGCATTGACTTTATTAATAGGAACTGCTATTACATTTAGCTTAAAAAGGCCCTCATTCAGGTAACCTTTTCCTATATATATATCGTTCTTACATAGTACAACACTATTAGAAACAAAAATACATCCACTCTTGACAAGAAGTGATGTAGACACAAGATTCTTGCGAATTTCTGGAACATAGAGAACTTGGTTTAGAGTCACTATTTTTCTCGACGTCATCTTCAACGCAATCTTGCCAACTCCTTCAATTTTGTCTGTAGACGAATTTCCCATGAAAATTGTCTCGTCGGGTCCTGCGGGGGCATAAGAAGAAAATAACTCCTTGTTAGTACAAACATGGCGGGTGGCTCCAGAATCTATCCACCATTCTTTAGGATTTCCTACCAAGTTGCATTCAGATAACTTGGCACACAAGTGCTTCATTTCGTCAGCATTTTCAACCATGTTAGCTTGATTCTTTTTCTTCTTATCATTCTTTGGCGCACGACAATCCACGGCCTTATGCCCAGATTTTCCACAGTTGTGGCAATTACCCTTGAACTTCTTCTTGCTTGGGTAATTCTTTGGTCCAGAAGCCTTCTTTCTCTTCTTGTTTTGTGGCGCCTCCTCAACAATGTTAGCCCTTATTATTGTCGAGCTCCCACATGACTTCTTTTAAGCATTTTTGTTGTCTTCTTCTATCCTCAAACGCACAATCAAGTCTTCAAGTGTCATCTCCTTCCGCTTGTGTTTTAGATAGTTCTTAAAATCTTTCCACAACAGAGGTAATTTCTCAATGAAAGCGGCAACTTGAAAAGCCTCATTTATGACCATACCTTCAGTAAGGAGGTCATGCACAATGACTTGTAATTCTTGGACTTGAGTTATTACCGACCTAGTGTCAATCATCTTGAAATCCAAAAACCTAGCAGCCACGAACTTCTTAAGTCCGGCATCTTCAGTCTTGTACTTCTTCTCAAGCACATTCCATAATGCTTTTGAAGTTTCCATGACACTATAGACATTGTACAAGCCATCTTCCAAACAACTCAAAATGTAGTTTTTGCACAAGAAATCAGAATGTTTCCATACTTCAGTAACAACAAGTTATTCATCATCCGGAGTACTTTCTGCCAAAACCGGAGGATCATCCTTGATGAAACGTTGCAAACTCAATGTAGTAAGATAGAAGAGCATCTTCATTTGCCAACGTTTGAAGTCAATACCGAAATACTTTTCGGGTTTTTCTGTTGGTGCCATAACATGAGCAGGAGTAGAACGGCTTGACGAGGCAGCATCACTCGTAATAGTAGCACCCATCCCCACAATATTTCCATTAGTTTGGTTTTCATTCGTCATGTTTCTGTAGAGTTGGAAACAAAACAGAACTTTGTTAAATCAGTGAAGGTTTGATATCTTCAAACTGAATACAAAACCAAACAAACAACATGTAACAATGGTGAAGTTTTTATATACTTCAAGCCCGTACGTTTATTATTCCGGCAAAGTTTTTATATATTTTAAATCAGATAGAACAATTATTGGAGTAGAAAGCACCAAGGATTTAGTCTCCAACGCAGTATAGAAAATAGCTTTTAGTATATAATTCAACACAGAAACATTAGTATGAAATTCCTTAAGCTAGTGAACGCTACTGTGTTAAAACACAAAACCAGAAAACTGTTAGAAGAATAAAAGAAACTAGGAAAAACAGTAGAGATTAAAAGATATTCCGAGTCCACAATTTGCTTCTGCGTCCTTAAGGAATTTTAAACCCCTCACACATTGCCAAGGTAATGGATTAAATCCTCCTAGGATAAACTGGAATAAACCTTCCTGCAACAGTGGCAATACAAACTGCAGGATACCAACAAACTTAAAGAACGGAGCAAAATCACACTTACGAATTCGAGAGAGAGACTGCGAATTAGAATGCAGTATTTCCAGAAAGAAGGAAGCTCTGTAATATTTTTTTTATGTTAAAAACACAGCCATGCCTCTGAATTTATAGGCAATTATTGGAAGAGGTGTGATGTCTGTTCTGGAAAAGTGCATGTTCAGGAATTTCGCCGCCTGCCGCGGTCCTACCGCGGTTACGCTAGGACCGCGGCCAAGGTGGCTCTCTGAACATGTAGAAGGGTTCTGCCGCAGTCCTACCGCGGTTACGCCAGGACTGCGGCCAGAAGATATTTCTGAATCTTCAGCAGTGATCTGGCATTTAATTAATTATTAAATAATTAATTAAATAAATTTTGTCTAAAAAATAATCTTATCGATCGATCATTTGACAAATCCAAATCCAAATCGCAATTATGCCAGGACCGCGACTAGATGATATTTCTGAATCTTCAGCAGTGATCTGGCATTTAATTAATTATTAAATAATTAATTAAATAAATTTTGTCTAAAAAATAATCTTATCGATCGATCATTTGACAAATCCAAATCCAAATCGCAATTATGCCAGGACCGCAACTAGATGATATTTCTGAATCTTCAGCAATGATCTGGCATTTAATTAATTATTAAATAAATTTTGTCTAATAAATAATCAAATTCAAATCCAAATTCGAATCCGAATCCGAAGCCGAAGCCGAAGCCGAGCCGAGCGAGCGATGACGACGGCGCGAGGGTTCATTCTCTTCAACTCCTTTTAAGAGCTTTAAGAAGTGATTCTATATATATACACACAAATGTAGTTGTCCATCACCAATAAGGGACAAAGTGCAAGACATAAGCTCACTTCTTCAAATTTTCATTTTCCCTCCATTTTATTTCCCTCTATTTTCAATTCATACTTTTATACTTTAAAGCCCAATGGCTTAAAAGTCCAACAATTATCCCAAGTGGTAGGCCAATCAATAACAACAATTTAAGCTGGTGGAAACATGAAGTGTTGGTATATTCCTGTAAAAGGTTGTACCGTGATTTGCTGTGCATTGGTTCATTTAAAGAAGACATGTGAAATATACTCTTAGAGCCAGAGCAACAACGGCATAAGGGGCTCACATTCAAGCCAATAGAGTGGAGGCAATAATTGGTTGGACGCCGGAGGTGTGAGAGAAGCCAAAGGAAGAACTTGATTTTGTTAGGGTTTGGAACGTCCTGCATGACTCCATTACTCCCTAGCATGATTGTGGACAAACTGATAAGCTGATCTGGTAGAGAATAAACCATTACTTGTCAAACTCTAAATGAGTTTGTCCTCCTCAAATGGAGCATTAGAAATAAAGACACTATTAATGGAATTAATGAGATTAGAGGGGAGAGTATAGAGAAATATGTTGAAGTTCCAACTAGAGTTAAAAAAGCATATCAAAGATGAAATTCTATTGTTACTAATATTGGGTTATAGATTGTCTTTAGCAAGACAAGTAAATATGTGACTTATGTGGATAGTTGTGAAGGGCAGTGTTGTGCCCATAAATTTTGGATTCTAATAAGTTGGGAAAACCATAAATAATATTGAGATTCTAGCAATAAAAAAAAGCTATGAAACGAGCAATTCAAAAGCAATGAGAAAATGATACTTTCATTTGATACAAAGTTTGCAATGACTTGATCCGTAAAAATGCTAGTACTACATTATGAAGATTGAGGACACCCAAAAGCGAGAGTAGACAGGCTAGCTTTTCCAGTTAAATATAGCTAGTAATCATTTCGAATATAAATTGAATAAATTCTCTTTATTATAATAAATTTAACTTTTTTTTACCTCTGTTATATAGATTTTATATATATTTTTGAAAGTTAGAACATACTTTAGTTAGATCATTTACTTTTTACTTCCACCAAGTGACTTCCAAGTTGGATTATAAATGATGCGGTAAAATTCTCATATGCTTACTTCAAACTATGTAAAGGCATGCTAACTAATTAACTAATAAAACATAGAGTAATGTGTTATGATAAATATCAAATTATGGTGGATGTATACTCTTCTTCCATGATCTTCATCTCAAATGCTTAATGACATATTCAATGACGTATTTTGTATATTCAATGACATATTCCATGACATATTTTCTTCACTTTTTATGCCTATATAAAGGCTTTGTAATAGATAGAAAAATACACACAATTGAATAAGAAAATCTCTTCCTTTTCTCTATTTCTATTTGTTGTTCATGTTTTACAAAATTGCTTTTATTTCTTATTCATGTTACTAAATTGCTTTTATTTTATAACATGTTATCAGTACGAGTCTCTAACCAATTTTATATATATCTACAAAAATTTTCCTACAGCCAAAAAATTTGCAATTAGAAGCCATACATATCATCTCATGGTTAGATGTAAAGAGAAACTACATATGGTAAGTAATAAAACGTAAGAAGGTGTGAGTATCTTATACTTTTCATTCCTTTAATATCACATATGCACACAACTTCGAACTACACATGTATTGCATAAGCACATATTAATATTACATCTTTTATATCACATGAATGGATTGAAATTTTTGAAGTTCTAAATGTGAAAATCATAGTAGCAGTTAATTGTTGATATAATGCATATCATGGTAACCAAGGATATGTTATATAAAATTATCTTATGCATATTTGTGTGTTAACTATCTTCAGTCTGTCTTGTCGCTTTTAATATTTTCTTTTACTTGGCTGAATATTTTTTCCTTTTGGATTTTTGCCCTGGCATATAGTAAAAAAAAGGAATAAAAAAAATTGGGCATACTGATTAGAAGCATAAATCATCTTGAAGAAAACAAGAAATACTTCACATCTTTATCTAGGTTGGTTAATTACATTTTCAAAATTTGAAAAACAAACCAGCTAATGAGAAAGTATACTTCATAATTTATGATTGTATCATTTGAAAGCAAACAATGATTAGTATGACTACCAGAAGAGGTATTTTCAAGTATCCATGACCTACTTGATGCTTGCTACAGACTTATATTTTTAAGTATTTTATATGAATGATGCATAAGCTACAACTGGTAAGTTATTACCTATAGTGTCACTTTCCAGGTAATATAAATGCTAAATTTATGTATTAGTATTGTATGTGTGATGTTACCTATATAATGTACTTTTGATAAATTTATTTACTCATTGTTTGGTTGAATTGAGTGAAGGAAAGTCATGACGTTAAATCAAATCCAATAGGTATGGTATACCCCGAAAACAATAACATTTTTTTAAGAGGCTCAATAAATATTATGACAATGATTTTATGATCCATTTAAACTCTAATAGAATTTAGAAGAAGTATTCCGACTACAAACGGTTGTATTTCATATCGATGCTACAAATAATTGATAAAGCTTTACACTGATTTGAGATTTTTACACTTATTTAAGAAAACAAATTTGATTTATTAAGTTGCAAATTAGTTGTGTACAACGTTATTGGAATGTATTTTAAATTAAGGCTTGAGAATGAATCTCAATATTGTTTAGCCTATTATGCCATTGATTGAGGGTAAGACATCGGGATCAATTCTTGATGCTCCATAATGATAAGAGTTGGGTTTGAATCCCAATTTATTATGGCCTAACATGCCTTTATACTGGCGAGACATTGGGTTTGAGTCCCAATGTACCATATTGATGAAATAATGCTAACTAAAGAAAAATAATATATTTTTCATGAAAAGGCATGAAGATTGTCCCACTTGATTAGCTTCATTCTTGAAGTGAATGTGGTAGCAGTGCATAATAAGTCTAAATGAAGACAAGTTATTGAACAATGAACATGAGCGCTCCAAATAATAATAATCATCACAATGATTGTAAAAGGAGAACAACAAGGGTTCTCAAAATAAGTCCTTCAAAATGTAAAGGCGATGTTTACCATCAAATTGGTATGAAGCACATCGCTAATTATGATTCATTCCTTGAAGAGAATGTGACTTGTGATAAGCATTGAGAATGCAGACCCATTCCTAAAGGTGAATGTGGCAATATGTGATAAAGCAATAAAGATATGCAATTCATGATTAGATAAATATTATACAACTCACCTCTAAGGGAGGTTTGAGTGAAATAAAGAGAATAAATATATTGTATGGTTGCATGAATATGTCATTGATCGCGTACATGTGGTACACCAAAAATTATTTTGTCATACCTTACAAAGTTATTAAAGGCAAAATTAAAGCAAGAAATGATTCTACTTATGATAATTTTGACCATGATAATTTATTATGATATATTTTTCTCAGTCAAGGAGACATTTACCATATGAATGGTATAATAAAAGATCTTGTAATATAAAATTTGTTAAGAGCTCCGGAAAAACTAATTTGTTACTATCCGGGTGAATAAAATTATTTATGACATTGATATTGTAAAGTCTCAAAAAAAGAAACTTTTTGAATTTCAAATGTTGTGACGACCCGACCCGTCGTCTCATGTGTTATTGCTCCGTTTTTCTCGTTTATTGCTTCTTCACATTTCATTATCAGTATGTAGGGTGTGAGAGTTGATTTGGAATGGTTTTGATAAGAAATGAGGCACATAGTCTCTTTAAGGAAGACTTAAGTTGGAAAAGTCAACCGGATGCTGACTTATGAGTTATAGGGCTCGGATGTGATTTTCGGTGATTTGGTTAGCTTCGGGGGATGATTTGTGGAGCTTGATCGGAATTGAATTTGGAGGTCCGGTGAAGAATTAGGCTTGAATTGGCGAAGTTAGTATTTTGACGAATTCCGGTTGATAGGTGAAATTTTGATCCGGGGTCGGAATGGAATTCCGAGAGTTGTAATAGCTTCGTTAGGTGATTTTGGATATGTATGCAAAATTTCAAGTCATTCGGACGTCGTTTGGTTGGGGTTTTGATCGAATGCGTGTTTCAGAAAATTTTAAAGAACTTAGACTTGAATCCGATGTGATTTGAAGGTTTTAGCGTTGTTTGATGTGTTTTGATGATTGGAACAAGTTTGAATGGTGTTATGGGTTATGTTGGTGCTTTTGGTTGAGGTCCCGGGGGCCTCGGGGTGATTTCGGGTGGCTAATGGGATGAAATTTGGATTTGGAGCCTTCAAATGTTGCTGATATTTGGCATTCTCGCTTCTGCGAGTCTTGGACCGCAGAAGCAGACCCGCTTAAGCGAGGGGTTGACCACAGAAGCGGTTAGGAGGCCTGGGTGCTTGGTTTCGCAGAAGCGCTTGTGTAGCCGCAGAAGCGGACTCGCTTTTGCGATGTTGTTACCGCAGAAGCGGTTTGGTTCGAGAAATTGGACTTCTGCAGAAGCGGAAAGGAAGGGCGCTGAAGCGGTCCCGCCGAAGCGGGTGGGGACCGCATAAGCGAAAATGCTGGGCTGATTAATTAATATTTCCTCCGCGAGCTAGGCATTATTTTCCACCATTTTTTTGCGAGCTTTGAGGCGATTTTTGAAGAGTGATTCAAGGGAGAATGATTAGAGGTAAGTTCCTTGGCCTAAATACACGAGATTATGTTAGATTTAACATGGAAATTGGTTGAATTGCATTAAAAAGGGGTGAAGCTAGGGCTTGAGTTTTGATATTTCAAGTTGGGATTTGATAGGTCATTTGAGCTCGGATTTGGGAGTTCTTGGTATGTATGGACTCGTGGCGAGACGAGAAATCCGATAATGTGAGTTTTATAATTTTTTGAGAAGCGGGCTCGGGGCTCGAGTTTTGCTAGTTTCGAGATTTTTGCTATATTTTGATTATTTTCGATTGGGTATTGTTCCCTTGGCATAGTGTGATGCATTCGCTCTGCTTTTGGTTAGATTCGATGCGCGGGGAGGCCAAATTGAGGGGCAAAGGCATCGCGAGCTTGAGATTTTGCCAGTTCGAGGTGAGTAATACTTGTAAATGATATCCTGAGGGTTTGAAACCCCATATTTGCACATCATAGTGTTGTATCGAGGTGACTTGCACGCGGGATAGCGAGCGTGGGGTAGAGCAATGTTGGGGATTGTGACTTGGTCCGTCCCGATTGATGAAATTACTACGTATTTGGCCGAAACTACTTGTTATCATCATAATTTGGACCGATTGCCATGTTTGGGCTTCGTGCCAACTACGTGAATCCTTCAGGGATTGATATCGCTGTTTTCGCATTATTTTTGCATACTATTTGATCTCGGTCTAGGGTTTTAATGTTGTTTTTCAAATTCGACCATTTTTCATGATTTGAAAACTTAAATGATATCTTACTGACATTTTGAACGGAGAACTGTTATTTGAATATTGCCCTAGTGGCTTATGTGCATTTCTGGATTGAGCATGGATCGGGCTGCGCACCGCAACAGTGTTATATGTGCATTTCTGGACTATGGATGGATCGGGCTATGCGCCGCAGCAGTGTGATATTGATATTGCGCTTGGGCTGTAGAAGCCCCTCCGGAGTCTGAACCCCCACAGTGAGCACGGGTACCCAAATGGATCGGACAGCACGCCGCAGCGGTCATGTGCATTGCATTGCATTCATGCATTGGTTCCTGTTTGTACTACATGGCATGACATTCAGCACTCTCATATCATTAGCATTCATGCTATTTCTTGCACTGTTACCAAATACCCTTGTGTTATTTGTTAATGGAGTGTTGTGCCCGAGGGACTGACTTACATGCGGACTTGCACTATCTGATTATGCATTCATTTGCTTGACTGTTGGGAAAAGGATAATTTCAAAAGAGGTTTTTTAACTGAACCAGATGTTTCTAAAGGATTTTTCCATGGTTTTACTGTTTTCTCAAAGGGTTGCACTGTTCTATACAGCATGATGGAGTGCCTTATGGTCACGCCCAACTCTAGTCCTAAAAAGTATAAGCGGTCGCTGCAAATATAATCCGATCTAAAAGTCCGGAGTCGAATCCCACAGAGAACTAAGGCTTAGCTGTATCTGTTTAATATCACTGACAAGACAAGATTGAAAATAAATAAACAGCTGAAAACTAACTATGCTTGAATTGTAAACAATTGAAATAAAGGTCTAAGGTAATGGTTTCCCCCGTTGTTGATTTCCTTAGTTGTATGTTTCTTATAGCTTTGACTTAGTTGCCTCTATCAATCATGAACTCTCCAGCTATCATAAATCTCTCTCAAGCAATTATGATAATTTACTAGACGCACTCTCTCAAGTTACGCTAGCTAGATTCACATTACAATTCACTTAGATTTCACCCGAGGTATCGTTATCTCTAATCCAACCTCTAAACCCTCGGTTATGACTCTCGTCTATACTCCGGGAGTGATGTTGTTCAAACAACTACCTAAATATGTACTCTCTCTCAAGCAGATACATAATAAATAGGGACGGCTAATTAATGATCCTTTCAATTAACCAAAATAAAGACGTAGTTGAAAAAATAGAGATTAACAACAAACTCAAAACTATATTACTATAACAACCAAAATATGTCCAACCCCTCAAAAATACCGTTTTTCCATGTATATATACCAATTAGGATCGGGTCCAAACAATTACAACTTCTCCTATGCGAAAAAGGACAATATTTCACGTCTGGAATGCCGCAGCCGCGGCGTGGACAGCGGTGACGACCGCAGAAGGCACTGCCTCAAACCGCGGCACGGATCGCGATGACGATCGCGGTGAACCTTCTACCGCATTTTTCACCCTATTTTGTTTAGAATTTGGAAAAATATAAAACATAAAAGTTGTAGCCCTTGAGTTAGATTTCCAACCATATATTGTAAAACCCAAATGGAGTTCTGAGCAAAATGTTATGTCTATTTTACTAGATAGTGCGCAATATGCATCCTCGAGTCTTCGTTTTGTTGTTTTATCATCCGTTGATCCCCGAATACAATCTCGGCTTAAATTCTAAGGCTTTTACTCAGACTTCAAAGCTTCAAATCACTTGAATACATTCCATAACATCTATATAGATCGGAATTACTCCTGCAAGGCATAAAACACACCGTTAGTGCAAAACACTAGCGATTAAAGCGCAAACTCAACTAAAGTGCAGTAAATTAGAGCGTAATAATCAACTAAAATACGTAATTATAGCCTATCATCAACACCCCACACTTAAACCATTTCTCGTCCTCGAGCAATCAAACTACACTTTTTTTTATAGACATGCCCTTTTTAAACAATTCTCCTAACGCAGCACACCAAGAGTACTTAAAATAGACTAAGCACAAAAGCGTAACATCTTCACCTCAAGATTTGACTCACAAGTGCCACGCATTATTCACAACTCACCTACTTACTCTAACATAGAGGTCACTGACATTACCTTTCCTTCATGAATCAAGTGCCCTTACGACGCAAGAGAGTAGTTCCATACAATAAAATTTAAGAACAATTAGGAACTCAAGATAGAAAGAATTCACTCACTCTCAGAAATAACATTCATATGCCACAAAAGATGCACCATAAGCTTGCCCGTAGTGTACTACTCCACTAATCGAGCTCATTCAATCTAGGA
>MU746214.1:79640-107404 GCA_026770625.1 Nicotiana glauca
CTCCCTAAGCACTTTAATACATACATTTTAACATTTAAACCCTATACTTATGTCAAACCAAAATTCCACCTTCACATCAATGTAAATTACCCCGTTCTTCTTTAAGCACACTTACGTCAAGAGCCACCACTTATCAAGGATTTTTTTTCACAACAATCCAACTATTTTTTTTTCAATTCAAGTGGCTGTTTCTTTTTTTTTTAAAATAGTGCACCTTTCTCCTTATTCATTTAGTTCCACTCAAAAGCCAAACCAACCACCCCACACTTTAACTTTTACAAAGTTCATAACAATTCAAGTACTCATGAGAGGTAAAAAAGTTCAAACAGATGGTTAATTCAAACAAATGGGTAAGGCTTGTAATGTGGTTGCCAAAGAAAAAGGATTATAGGCTCAAAGAGGTTAACTACGATACATAACAATTAAGTGGGTAAAATATGTATATATGGCTCAACAAGAAATGCCTATATCACTTCCAAGAGTGAACAACACTACTATTTCGCTTTGCAAATACACTGGACAAGTTCTAGGCATCAAATGCAATGCACTGAATAATGCAAAACCTTACACATATGGCACAAAACTCACTCCAGATTGGATTCATAGACACTCTAGTTAAAGCAGTTAAGAAAAGTTAAGATAATACAATTTAAGGTGCTTCTACAAGCGTCAAAAACTGAGCATAAGCATCACAACCAAAGTACTCACTATTCTCAAGGCATAACCAAGTCAAGAGATATTGCTTCAATTCAAAGCACAACACAATGGCTCTTACTCCCAAAAAATAAAAACTAACTACACCCGCAAATAAAACCCTTGGAAAAGAACCGTGGCCCAAAGAAAAACCAAGGGGGAGTTACTACATTACCTAAAATAAAACAAAAAATCTTTTTGGCATTTTCTTTAGACTTACTTCCCTCAAGAAAACGGTCTAGAAGACCCGTCATCAGGAAAAGTCCAATCTTTAAAAAACAAAAAACACAGCTAAAGTAGTATGAAAAGCCACCCAGACAATCTCCTCACCCCACACTTAAAATTGTGCATTGTCCCTACTGCACATCCATACATACAAGAGGGTAAAAGAAACTCCCTGGTAGGCGAAAGGCCGAAGCACTAGTAGTTCATGGGGTACTCAAACTTCTCCCAAGCTTGGTCCTTCCAATACCTTTGCTTTCCATGCTCCTAGAAAATCAAAAAATTGACACTAAAAAAATAATACAATTTAAAAAGAAATATATAAATAAATAAAAGAAAGCAATAAAGTTAGGTTGCCTCCCAACAAGCGCCTGATTTAATGTCGTGGTACGACGCGAATCACTTTTTGCCTCCACCTTGAACTTATGAATTGAGCCCCCAATTTGGCTTCAAGTATTCGGTTATGCTCCAGGGCTGGTGGAACAAATATAATTGGTCCAAGCAACTATTGTACTATTCTACACTTCTTGTCTTTTAGATGAGGTATGTAGTCTTGTCTTTCTGGAAAGAAAA
This sequence comes from Nicotiana glauca, assembly GCA_026770625.1. Taxonomy (NCBI): domain Eukaryota; kingdom Viridiplantae; phylum Streptophyta; class Magnoliopsida; order Solanales; family Solanaceae; genus Nicotiana; species Nicotiana glauca. The sequence continues at coordinate 81,129 of MU746214.1, forward strand.
ATTCCAGAATATAGGCACCTTGTTCCTCATTCTTTGACTTCTCAATCGGCTCGGATGACTCTATTTTCATATTGTCATCCAAGCACAATGTAGAAAAATATTTGAAGTGAGGACCACTGCGCTCACACACATGAACTTCAAGACTTTCAGCATCCTCAACATCAATGATACTAGAGTCAACAAAATTTGTATCCTCAATGTCCTTGGCTGACTCTAGACTCACTTCTTCAACATTGACATCTTCAAATTCTAGTTGGCTAGGTTGTTGATGTTCTACTTTGACCTCCCCAATTAATACCTCAAATTCCTGCTTTTCTTGGCTACTACCCTCAATATTGGCTTGTTGAGCATTAAAAGCTCCAACCACTTGACTCAATTGAGCCTCCAACTTGCGAATAGTTGCCTCTTGCCTTTCTATGTGCAATTGTTTCTCATTGTTTTGTTCCAGAAGGCACTTTAGCATATCCTTGATCTCCTTCAGGTCCGCATTCACAGGTTCTTTGTTCCTATTAACTTCACAAGAAAAGGTAGAACCATCATAGTAAGGGGTTGAGGGAAAATAAGAAATATAAGCACAACTATGAAGGTGACCATTTTTACCACCACACACATCACACACATTCCATAAATAAGATTAAGTTGGTGCACATAACTCGCTCTTAGGAACGTTTTGAAAATTTTGTCATGGATGGTTTCTTTCACAATATGTATGGAGATCAATAAACGAATTATCTACACCTAAATTCCCATAATTCCAAGATGTCATGTTTCTCAAATCAACAGTTATAATAAAATAAAAATAAAAAGAACAAAACAAACAAAATTAAAAATCCAAACATGAACCCTAGCAATATATACAACTACAACTTCACCGTTAGTTCCCCGGCAACGGCGCCAAAATTTGATCACGCCCAACTCTAGTCCTAAAAAGGATAAGCGGTCGCTGCAAATATAATCCGGTCTAAAAGTCCGGAGTCGAATCCCACAGAGAACTAAGGCTTAGTTGTATCTGTTTAATATCACTGACAAGACAAGATTGAAAATAAATAAACAGCTGAAAACTAACTATGCTTGAATTGTAAACAATGGAAATAAAGGTCTAAGGTAATGGTTTCCCCCGTTGTTGATTCCCTTAGGTGTATGTTTCTTATAGCTTCGACTTAGTTGTCCCTATCAATCATGAACTCTCCAGCTATCATAAATCTTTTTCAAGCAATTATGATAATTTACTAGACACACTCTCTCAAACTACGCTAGCTAGATTCACATTACAATTCACTTAGATTGCACCTGAGGTATCATTATCTCTAATACAACCTCTAAACCCTCGGTTATGACTCTCGTCTATACTCCGGGAGTGATGTTGTTTAAATAACTACCTAAATATGCACTCTCTCTCAAGCAAATACATAATAAATAGGGAGGGATAATTGAGGATCATTTCAATTAACCAAAATAAAGACATAGTTGAACAAATAGAGATTAACAACAAACTCAAAACTATATTACTATAACAACCAATTCATCCCCAACGGGTTTTACCAAAACCTTAGATAACAAATTAGCTATTCATAATAGTATATAAAACTACAATACGAAAAGTCATAACCAACAATGAAAAATAAGAAGAGGAAGGAAAAACTTGTTGAAGAATTCCCCGCCTTGCTCTTATTGTGTCTCTGCCTCCTTAGGTCAAATATGTGTCAAAAATATGTCCAACCCCTTAAAAATACCGTTTTTCCATGAATATATACCAATTAGGGTCGGGCCCAAATAATTATACCTTCTCCTACATGAAAAAGGACAATATTTCACGTCTGGACTGCCGCGGCCACAGCGTGGACCGCGGTGACGACCGCGGAAGGCACTGCCTCAAATCGCGGCGCGGACCGTGGTGACTACCATAGTGAACCTTCTACTGTATTTTTCACCCTTTTCTGTTTAGAATTTGGAAAAATGTAAAACATAAAAGTTGTAACCCTTTCAGTTAGATTTCCAACCATATATTGTGAAGCCCAAATGGACTTCTGAGAAAAAAGTTATGCTTATTGTACTAGATAGTGCGTAATATGCATCCTCGAGTCTTCGTTTTGTTGTTTTATCATCCGTTGATCCCCGAATACGATCCCGGCTTAAATTCTTGGGCTTTTACTCATACTTCAAAGCTCCAAATCACTTAAATACATTCCATAACATCTATAGCTCGAAATTACTCCTACAAGGCATAAAACACACCGTTTATGCAAAACACTAGCGATTAAAGCGCAAACTCAACTAAAGTGCAGTAAATTAGAGCGTAATAATCGACTAAAATACGTAATTATAGCATATCATCACCTTACATAATTTCTTGTTGCTCAGCTATTATTTACTCTTACTACTCACTGAGTTAGAGTACTCACTTTACTTCCTGCACCTCACGAGTAGTTGCAGGTATTGTTCACCCGGTAGCGGGTTGTTAGCGGATTGAAGGTATTACTATTGTAGCTGAGCAAGGTGACCGCCAGTATTCGCAAAACCGGACTTCATCTTTTGAACTCTATATTTTATTTTGTATATATATTATTGGCCCTGTAGTGTGATCAGTCTTCTTTAGATGCTCGTGACTTGTGACACCCCGGTCAGGTTGTGTTGGGTTGTAGTTAATACCGATTATTATTGTCATTAAGTTGTATTTATCCGAGCATTTATGTTTAATAATTGTTAAAGAGAGGATTTGGGTTAGTTGGCTGGCCTTGTCTCCATGAGAGGCGCCATCACGACCGGGTATGGAAATTGGGTCGTGACAAGTTGGTATCAGAGCCTAGGTTACTAGGTCTCACGAGTCATGAGCAGGTTTAGTAGAGTCTCGCGGATCAGTACGGAGACGTCTGTATATATCCTCGAGAGGCTGCAGAACCTTTAGGAAACTTTACATTCTTGGAACTCTTATCGTGCGTACTTGATTCAGCTTGGAATATAACTCTTGAAATTTCTTCTACACGTTTCTATGCGCACATGAGCACTCAGTATTATATGTGCCTTGATGGCTTGTAATTCCCCGATCGAGGGGCGAGAGGTAATCATTATGAGTATATCGGGCCAGTTTGGAGGACTTGAGGCCGAATCCTTGCCTATGGCTTGAGCACCGAGGTGCTGATTGTGTGAGCAAATATTTTGAACTTATGTATTCGGTATTGCCCTTATTAGCCGGAATGGCAGTTGGATACCCATGTGGTGAGTATGTTAGTGCTGCAAGGTGTATTTAAATGACTTGGTAGTGACGAAGGAGTCTGCTAGATAATAGATGAACTGTTAAGTGTTCGTTTCCTATTGTGATTTGTTGTGTAGCCCCGAGTTATAGGCGCGTGAAGAATATTTTCGTGTTTCCTAGTTGGGAAGTGAAGTACATTACATGTGGCGGTATGAGTTCAGACTCAGGAAGACTAAAAGACTGTGTTATGTGTATGACGATGGAAGGTGTGCTGAAATACTAAACTGAGGCCAAGCAGGTGGGCTATCTCATGTGGAGTGTTCTTGAGTGGTATGATCCTTGTGTGTATGTTAGAAGATCTCATGTGTAATTGAAGGGTATCTGTTGAAATCTGAGAATTTGGGTCACTTAAGATAGTGGACTCAGCTGAGGTAGAGATGAATGCGAGATGTGTAAAAGATTACGGTACTCGATGATCTGTGTCTTTTTTTACAAAAAAACTTGTACATGATTTGAGTTTAATATCACTATGATATCATGGCATCATTAGAGTAAAAGTATTATGGGCTATTGAGTGTGTCCTGATATATGGATTCGGGCCAAGTTGGGGAGGTTGCTATTGATTAGCTGATTGCACGGGTATGAACTATATTGGTTCCGTTTCGAGGTATGCTAGCGGATCAGTTTTGGTTGCAGAAATTGAGCCGAGGATGGCACGTGTGAAGGAAAATTATAATAAAGGTTAAACGATGCTTCGTAGATGTGTGAAAATAATAGGATGTCTTGAGCTATTGCTGTTAAATAATGCCCAGTGTATAGAGGAGGAAGATGCTTGTTTGTATTGAGATGAGGTCGTATCCTACGGTGTTAGAGTGCCAATGAGGCACAGGTAGTTTTGTTAGCTGAGTAGGCTAAATGCAAGTTGAATAGAGTGAATGACTCTCGAAAATGGTTCTAATGTGTTCAAGGTTCTACATGTGATGATCAGGTGTCGTAAGGTTGTGTATGGGGTCAGAGATTGTGTCCTCATCGGAAAGATCAAGACTTGTGGTATTTTATGTTAATTATGGGATTCTATATATCAGTATCTGGGAAGTAATGGTAACGAATTTAGAGTCGCAGGAGGTTCTTCGGTGTAAAGTACTCTAGAATGTGGTATTTCTAGGAACGGTTAAGAGAGTATTCACTGGCCTATGGGTCTTAGACAGTGTGGTCTTATGTTCTAGTCTCGTGATGTAGGTCGGGATTGAGGCATTGTGATGCTACAACAAGGAAGAATATCAAGTTGATGATGAATCAGAAGGGAATTTGATAGACAGAATAGCTTGATAATAGACCGAATCGGTATGGTGAGGGTATGATTAATTCTTCGTATGTGTTTGAGGTAATGAGCTTTTACAGGTATTGTGCAGCAAAATTTTTGAGTCCTGACAGCTTGCTTAGCTCAGTTAGTATAGAAGGATTTAGTCCTGACAGTTTAGCTCGTGAAGATGGAATTGGGAGAGAGTTCTTGTTGGGTTTTACCGTGGTTTGGAGATGAATATATTTTCTAGGGGTAAGTGAAGCATGGAATACGTAATGATTCCTCTTCTAGATAGGATTGACGGAAGGTCTTGGCTAGAGGAGTTACAGTTCAGTTTTGAAAGGAAGTTCATAAAATTCTTAGGCAACGGGTAGCCTCAGGTAATCAAGGAAATGGTACTGCTAATTGGAAGTGATTTGACGAGAGTATATGTCTCGAAAGAAGGGTGATGTGATTAGACTGATGATACTTCAGTAGTATTGCGGCACTTTCTTGCTAGATCGACTGCTGATATCTGAGTTTGTTTGATGGCACAGGGGAATTTTAGAATATCTTTCGTGGAATGATTAGGTACTCGAGGTGTGATATGTATTTATACTGCGGAATTTGGGATCAGGTACAGTGATTTGTGTGCTATATGGAGTTGAAAACTAGGAGTTCTCATGTTCAGGCTATGTAGTGGTTGTGGATCATGTGTATTGGTACCGTTAGCGGCTATTGGGGTCTGGAAGCCCGAATGAATATTTCTTTGCTTGGTATATTAGATTCTGGATATGATAGTGGGGTGTAGACTGGTTGTCTCGGTGTTGGGTTATTCTAGACTATTGTGCTATGGGTTATGTCAGAAAATGCCACAGGTTGCGTGGCGAGGTGCATCGGACTATGTTCTAGCAGAATGGTTTGGGTTCCAAAGATCAGCAAACGGCTGGGAAGGATTGCTCTTCTTAATTGGGCCTTCGTGGCTGATGTCAGTGCAGATGCTTCTACCATTGATTCAGTTCCGATATTGAGGGACTTTTTCGGATGCGTTCCTTGTGGTCGGGCATGTCGTTGGGCGAGATTGTGGATTTCAGTATTGATTTGGTGTCGGGCACCGTATCATACTACTCCGGCATGAGTTATAGTAGTGGAAGGAGCAGCTTCAGGCTTCTTGGTAATGAGTTTGTTGGTAAGCTGATTGGATACGTATTTCGCTTGAGTTGGCTTGGTTGGCCCCGAATTGTATTGATGAAGGATAGGTTGATTCGATCGTTATTGAACCTGCTAGTGATCTGGGGAGATCTATGAGTTTCTTTTTCTGTGCTGTGAGGCTTTATGATTTTCGGACTGTGGGCACATATAGTGCGGTGCTATCGAGATTCATAGTGGAAGTTGAGGGGGCGACCTCGGTCGTGTTTGAGTTTTGTAGCTTACAACGCTATATGTAGATATCATTATGCACTCAGTATGCTTACGACCGATACTCGGTATTTTGTTATAATGAGCAAATTTGGCTCGATGTGCATCTCCCTATGTGAGATATTTGTGTGGATCCGGGTGGCACGCTGCCACGGGTATGTTATCTGGATCGGGTTGCACGCCGCAACAATGTGATGTTGGGAATAGTTTTTCGTATTACTTTGTATGTCTTGCTTCCTGGTTTCTGAGGAAAGTCCGTATTAGGTGTTGCTCGGTGAATGGCGCATCGGTTGTGTCCTTTCAGGATTGAATGGTATATATTACTTGCTTCACCGTGGTTGTGATGGATTGCTTGGTTTCAGACATCAATCTGTGCGTGGCTGTCTATTTTGAGCATGGTGACGTGAGGTGCTTCATGTGTAATAGTGTTTGGATAGGATCACGCGTTGTGGAGACGCCATGTGAAGTTATAACCTTTCGAAGAGGATTCAGGTACTTTATTTCTATGATGTGAGATGGGGTCTTAGCTTTGTATTGTGACGGTATTGATAAGCTTGAGGTACAACTCTTCCGTTTGAGTCATTCGTCATGATTTGAGTATGTTCGGATCGTTTCTTAATGGTGCACATATTATGCAAGTTGTGGCTTAGGGCTGTGTTGAGGTGTCATATCACCAGAGTGGTGTGTTGGATTCGAGGTGATCGTTGGAGTCATGTAATGAATACGAGCAGATTTGATGTCAGCTTGTCAGAAGGATAATATCAAAGTTTGGCTGTCGTGGTATTAGTCTAATGGGAAGTGGCCTCATGAATGGTTGATCTGAAAAATGGTTATGGTCTATCGCGTGTTTTATTTATCGTTGGCAGTATATATGAAAGTGTTGGAATAAGATTTTAGCTAATAAGAGGTTTTCTAGCGGTATTGGGTTGTTGTGGACAACTGCTGTGAATAGAGGCTATCGTTCGAGTTTCTGGGATTATGTGGTATATCATGTGATTTCACCTGAGGTTACAGGTATGGGTTATTACGTCTGGTTCGGGCTTAGTCTGACTATAGATGTGAGGTTCTGATCTTGTTTATGATTTTGGAAGTGCAATGTGGTTCCACGGTTGATGGTTTAGATGGACTGTAAAATTTCAGCTATATTGTGCTATCAGACCTGTGTGGGATAGAGTGACGTGGGATCACCCCGGTTATATGCTTGGTAAGGTCATTTAACTGTTGGTTGGCTTCTAGGACAACTCTGGGTATGCTCGAGGATGAGCGTTTGTTTAAGTTGGGGAGGATGTGACGACCCGACCCGTTGTCTCATGTGTTGTTGCTCCATTTTCCCCGTTTATTGCTTCTTCACATTTTATTATCGGTATGTAGGGTGTGAAAGTTGATTTGGAATGGTTTTGATAAGAAATGAGGCACTTAGTCTCTTTAAGGAAGGCTTAAGTTGGAAAAGTCAACCGAACATTGACTTATGAGTTATAGGGCTCGGATATGATTTTCGGTGATTTGGTTAGCTTCAGGGGATGATTTGTGACTTAGGAGCGTGATCGGAATTGAATTTGGAGATCCGGTGTAGAATTAGGCTTGAATTGGTGAAGTTAGTATTTTGGCGAATTCCGGTTGATAGGTGAGATTTTGATCCGGGGGTCGGAATGGAATTCCAAGAGTTGCAGTAGCTTCGTTAGGTGATTTTGGATATGTGTGCAAAATTTCAGGTCATTCGGACGTCGTTTGGTCGGGTTTTTGATCGAATGCGTGTTTCGAAAGTTTTTTAAAAAACTTAGGCTTGAATCCGATGAGATTTGATGGTTTTAACGTTGTTTGATGTGTTTTGATAATTGGAACAAGTTTGAATGATGTTATGGGTTATGTTGGTGCTTTTGGTTGAGGTCCCGAGGGCCTCGGGTTGATTTCGGGTGGCTAACGGGATGAAATTTTGATTTGGAGCCTTCAAATGTTGCTGATATCTGGTATTCTTGCTTCTGCGAGTCTTGGACCGTAGAAGCGGACCCACTTAAGCGAGGGATTGACCGCAGAAGCAGTTAGGAGGCATGGGCGCCTGGTTTCGCAGAAGCGCTTGTGTAGCCGCAGAAGCGGACTCGCTTCTGCGATGTTGTTATCGCAGAAGCGGTTTGGTTCGAGAAGTTGGACTTCCGCAGAAGCGGAAAGGAAGGGCGCCGAAGCGGTCCCGCAGAAGCAGGGTGGGGACCGCATAAGCGAAAATGCTGGGCTGATTAATTAGTATTTCCTCCGCGAGCTAGGCATTATTTTTCACTATTTTTGAGCGAGCTTTGAGAGCTTTGAGGCGATTTTTGAAGAGGGATTCAAGGGAGAACGATTAGAGGTAAGTTCCTTGCCCTAAATACACGAGATTATGTTAGATTTAACATGGAAATTGGTTGAAATTCATTAAAAAGGGTGAAGCTAGGGCTTGAGTTTTGATATTTCAAATTGGGATTTGATAGGTCATTTGAGCTCGGATTTGGGAGTTCTTGGTATGTATGGACTCGTGGCGAGACGAGGAATCCGGTAATGTAAGTTTTATAATTTTTCGAGAAGCGGGCCCAGGGCTCGTATTTTGCTAGTTTCGAGATTTTTGCTGTATTTTGATTGTTTTCGATTGGGTATTGTTCCCTTGGCATAGTGTGATGCATTCGCTCTGCTTTTGGTTAGATTCGACGCGCGAGGAGGCTGAATTGAGGGGCAAAGGCGCCGCGAGCTTGAGATTTCGCCGGTTTGAGGTGACTAATACTTGTAAATGATATTCTTAGGGTTTGAAACCCCGAATTTGCACATCATAGTGTTGTATCGAGGTGACTTGCACGTTGGATAGCGAGCGTGAGGTAGAGCACCATTGGGGATTATGACTTGGTCCGTCCCGATTGATGAAATTACTACGTATTTGGCTGAAACTACTTGTTATCATCATAATTTGGACTGATTGCCATGTTTGGGCTTCGTGCCAACTACGTGAATCCTTCAGGGATTGATATCATTGTTTTCGCATTATTTTTGCATACTATTTGATCTCGGTCTAGGGATTTAATGTTGTTCTGCAAATTCGACCATTTTTCATGATTTGAAAACTTAAATGATATCTTACTGACGTTTTGAACTGAGAACTGTTATTTGAATATTACCCTAGTGGCTTATGTGCATTTCTGGATGGAGCATGGATCGGGTTGTGCACCGCAGCAGTGTTATATGTGTATTTTTAGACTGAGGATGGATCGGGCTGCGCGCCGTAGCAGTGTGATATTGATATTGCGCTTGGGCTGTAGGAGCCCCTCCGGAGTCTGAACCCCCACAGTGAGCGCGGGTACCCAAATGGATCAGGATGCGTGCCGCAGCGGTCATATGCATTGCATTACATTCATGCATTGGTTCCTGTTTGTACTATGTGGCATGCCATTCAGCACTCTCATATCATTGGCATTCATGCTATTTCTTGCACTGTTACCAGATACCTTGGTGTTATTTGTTAATGGAGTGTTGTGCCCGATGGGCTTACTTATGTGCGGTCTTGCATTATGTGATTATGCATTCATTTGCTTGACTGTCCGGAAAAGAATATTTTCAAAAGAGGTTTTTTAACTGAACCAGATATTTCTAAAGGATTTTTCCACGATTTTACTATTTTCTCAAAGGGTTTCACTATTCTATACAGCATGATGGAGTGCCTTATGTGATTTCTTGCTGCTTAACTATTATTTACTCTTATTACTCACTAGGTTGGAGTACTCACTTTACTCCCCGCACCTCGCGTGCAGTTGCAGGTATTGTTCACCCGGTAGCGGGTTATTAGTGGATTGAAGGTATTACTATTGTAGCCGAGCAAGGTGACCGCCAGCGTTCGTGGCACCAGACTTCATCTTTTGAACTCTAGATTTTATTTTGTATATATATTATTGGCCCAGTAGTGGTGATCAATCTTCTTTAGATGCTCGTGACTTGTGACACCCCGGTCGGGTTGTGTTGGGTTGTAGTTAATACTGATTATTATTGTCATTAAGTTGTATTTATCCAAGCATTTAGTTTAATAATTGTTAAAGAGAGGATTTGGGTTAGTTGGCTGGACTTGTCTCCACGAGAGACGTCATTACGACCGGGTATGGAAATTGGGTCGTGACAAATGTATAAATCAAAGTGGTTGGCATATTGAGACTATAAATGAAAGGAAGATTGAATATCTTCATATTTCTATAATTATACCGGGTAAATATGAAAGATTACCCGATCTTCTTTCTATTTGTACTACACAAATATAAGCATGATGCTGGAATCATATGCCACAAGTAAACTAGAGGTTTACTTAAATACATATTAGTTGGCATGACCGGTTGACCATCCCGATTCAATTATGATGCGAAAAATTAATTGAGAATTATATTGGCATATATCGAAGAATAAAAGATTCTTCAAGAATTCTCTTGTGCTGCTTATTCTCATGATATACCAGTTAAGGTTGGGATTGAATCCCTTGATTTCTGGAACAAATAAAAGCTGATAAATATATGGGCCTAGTCACCTGCCATGTGGACCGTTTATTATTAAATAATTTTAATAGATGCATCTATTCTATGGTCACATGTGCATTTATTATCAACTTGCAGTTTGGCTTTTGCAAGATTGCTTGCTCAAATTATTAGAGCACAGTTCCAGAATATAAATTATGATGATTTATCTTGATAATACTGGTTTAAATCCGAGTTGGTTTAGCAGAAATTGTATGCCTCCAATTATAGCTAAATAATTGGTTATGAGAACAAAACTCCCAAAAACGAAATTTGGTATGAGGTGTATTATTTAATATACAACAACACTTGTACGCATCTAGCCAAGTTATAAAAATTTCTCCCTATCACAATCAGTTCAGGGTCAGGAACCAAATAATTTCTATATAGAAATATGGATATGCTATATGATTTAATTATGCCACCACAATACATAGAGATGAGTTCCCAAATAAGGTTGTGAAATGTGTTGGTAATCCCAACATTAGGGGGAGAAAATGGACAACTGAGAAAGTGATATGTGAAATAAATTATTACGAATACATACAGATCCTCGTACAAGAAAATATGAACTTGAAGCTCAAGTGATAATTAATGTATAAATTATTGCCATATGCATTTGCTGACCCAAAGCTAAATGTCATATTTCAGCGCTAATGCTCCAAATAGTAAAGTCCATGAGGGACATAGTCTATGACACGCATGAAGCGTAACAGACCAATAGGTTCCAAAGATAAAATTCCTTGAAGAAGGAGAGGGACAAATGTTCAAGATGGTCATAATAACGAGGCAAGTGCTCTAGAAGAGCACCACGAAATAATACTTCGTAATACCTCATGTGAGAGGCTCCGGTACCTGAAAATAATGAGATAAAAAAATCTCGATAAGTTATGTCTTTATTGTGTAATAGCTGAACCGATATAAAATGATCGTCGACGATGTTGTTCTCATAATGTAGCGCTCAATATTATTAATATTGACGAGGATCTTGAGCTCAAATCTGTCATGAAATTTGAACAGATAAATGATTGGCCAAATGAAATACGCAATAAAAATTGACTTCACTTGAAAAATGTGAAGTTCGGCGGATAGTCCCAACACCTGAAAGTATAAAGCCAATGGAGGTATAAATGTGTTCTTGTGCAAAAAGTTCAAATCGATTGACATAAAGACGACTTGTGACACAAGAAAATTAGTAAATATCCTCACATTGATTATATGGAGACATGTTCTCTTATGGTGGATATAGTCATTTCAGGTTTTAATCTGGCAATATATGAAAAACTTGATATACGTATAGTGAAAATTATTGAAGGATTTAAATTGTCTTGGAGCATATTATGGTTTCCAAGAAATTTATTAAATAAAGCTTCAAAAATCCTTATACTGATTGAAACAATCAGGGCGCATGTGGTATAATCGCCTGATTGAGTACCTGTTGAAAGAAGGGTACAAGAATGATTCAATTTGTCTTTGTGTCTTTACAAAAGGATTTGAATCTAAATTTGCTATAATCGATGTGTATGTTGATGATTTAAATATCATTGGAACTCTTGGGTAACTTCCTAAAGCAGTAGACCGTTTAAAAGAAAGAATTTGAAATAAAAGATATTGGAAAGATAAAATTTTGTCTTGGTCTATAGATTGAATATATGAAAGATGAAATTTTTATCCATCAATCAGCATGCACTGAAAAGATTTTAAAGTGATTTTATATGGATAAAGAAAATCCATTTAGTACCCGGGTGGATGTGAGATCACTCGATATAAATAAAGATCCATTCCAACCTCATGAAAATAATGAATAACTTTTTGGTCTTGAAGTACCATATCTTAGTGCAATTGATGCACTAATGTATCTTGCTAATACTACGAGGCGTGACATAATATTTTTAGTTAATGTCTTAGCAAGATATAACTCTACTCCTACAAGGGGACATTGGATTGAAATCAAACACATATTGTGTTATCTGAATGGGACTACCAATGTGAGATTATTTTATGACAATAGTTGCAATCCCGATCTTGTTGGTTATGCCGATGCATGGTATTTATCTGACACACACAAGGCTTGATCACAAACATGCTATGTGTTTATATGTGGAGGCATTGCTATATCTCTTCGATCGACTAAACAATCAATCGTGGCTAATTCATCTAATCATGCTAAGATAATTGCTATTCATAAAGAAAGTCAAGAAATGAGGTCTATAATACATTTTATTCGAGACAAATGTGGTTTGAAGTGTTGCAAACTACCCACAATTTTGTATGAAGACAATACAACATGCATAGCCCAATGAAATGGAGGATTCATAAAAAGGAGCTAGGGAAAACTACATTTCACCACTGTTATTTTTCATACACGATCTTCAAAAGAACGGTGATATCAATGTGTAATAGATTCGTTCAAGTGATAATATGGCTGATTTGTTCACAAAATCTCTACCGACGTCAACCTTCAAGAAACTAGTGTACAAGATTGGGATGTGAATGATCAAGGATGTGAATTGATGCTCTCATCAGGGTGAGTTAATACGCGTTGTACTTTTTTTTTCTTACAAGTTTTTGTCCTATTGGGTTTTCCTTGCAAGGGTTTTAACGAGACAACCAAAAGGCGTATTTCTAAATATGTGTACTCTTTTTCCTTCACTAGGATTTTTTTCATAGGATTTTTTCCTAGTAAGATTTTAACGAGACACATTATCTATGGACATTCAAGGGGAGTGTTATGATAATTATCAAATTATGGTGGATGTCTACTCTTCTTCCACAATCTTCATCTCAAATGCTTAATGACATATTCAATGACATATTTTGTATGTTCAATGATATATTCCATGATATATTTTCTTCACTTTTTATGCCTATATAAAGGCCTTGTAATAAATAGTAAAATACACACAATTGAAAAAAAATGTCTTCCTTTCTCTATCTTTATTTCTTGTTCATGTTTTACAAAATTACTTTTATTTCTTGTTCATATTACTAAATTACTTTTATTTTACAACATAATGCAACTATATTCCGATATTTTTATGGTCCGCTCACCGTCCCCAATACGGTGATACGTGCTCCGACCCTCAAAAAATTGTGGTTTCCATCAATTTGGCTATTGCAAGATCTACTCTACTCTTCAATTTAATATTAATGATACTCTTATATGTGAAAAAAGGAAAAAAAAAACCCCAGAAAATACGCAACATCATCATCAATATCATTATTATATCATCATCATAATCGGCTAATCGCCATCAGAGACAGATATATCTCTCAGCTCTCAGTTTCTCTCTCTGTTGATTTTCAGCTTTTCTAGAACATACCCACATTTCCCTTCTCTTCTCCTTTGTTTATATACATATATAAAAATATAAAACCCCATCATATAAGTTACTCTTCAATCCCTTTTCTCTTTGTTTGTTTCATCAAAGATTTGACTTTCGTTTTTGATCCATGATCATTCCCTAATTTTGGGATTTAAATGCAATTTAGGGTTCCCAAAATTGAGTCTTTTTTGTTGCTGAAGCTGAAGAAGAATTGTGTAATTTCAATCTAAGTCAAAGGGGGCCCTTTTCATTTTGTGGGTATTAAGAAAAAAAATATGCTAGCTTTGAAGCAACTCAAGTGTGTGGTGATGCTTGTTGCTTTGAGTTGTGTATGTACTGCTATATAATTGGATTTGGTTTTTGGTTCTTTCTTGGATTTGAATGCTGGAATAGTTGGTTCCCGAGCCCCTGGCTCGGGTTTTGATTGTATCATATTTTGGGATATCAGTACAAAATTTTACCAATGACAACTTGTGATATGGAATCTCAACATCACCAGGAACAAGACCAGTTTTCACCAATTCGACAAGGGTTTATGCAGAAATTCAGGCTCTATCAAACTTTATCGGTAAAAATTCATTCTCTTATTGCAGGGGATCAGAGGGTGTACTTAAAAGTCTGTCGAAAGTACTTAAAGACAGTCCAAAAGTTAACAGCTCAGTCAAACTGCATTGCACAAGTTCGAATCTCATGTGGCGGATTGATCACTTGATTTAGCTAATTCGAATCAAGATCTTATGATATATTTGACCATTTTGACTTCCCTCTAGGATAATAATAGTTATTCAGCTTATGGAGTGCTAATAGTGCTTTATATTTGATTATAATTAGTATTGATTCATAGGATATTGTCTTAACCTGGCAATTATGCGGCGTTTCATTCCCTTATTCGAAAATGAGCCTGTCAAATCTCCACAAGCTGGCATGTATTGTTTTGTTAGTACCTTCTTCTTCATCAAATAATTGTAATGACTTTCTATAATCTGTCAGGCGACCTTCAACTTGCTATGCTAATATAACACAGTCTTCCGTATTTATCTGTTCAAAGTGCAGTGACTATGATGGAACAATGGCATTGTGCGTGTATGGTGTTTTTGGGGTCCTTTGCCGTCATAGTGTCTTGTCCATGATTTATATTCTTCCCCTTTTCTCTCATAAAAGTTTTCTCACTTGACATACTTTTAATCGTTGGAAAAAAAATGTTACAGAAATTTTACATGATAGGAAGGGACAAAAGTAGAACACACTGGAGAGTGTTGAAAATTGATAGGATGGAGCCTTATGAGCTTAACATACGTGAAGATTCCACTACCTATACTGAACGTGAGTGCTCTGACTTGTTGAGAAGGATACACGAGGGTAACAGGTCTACAGGAGGTCTGAAATTTGTCACTACCTGTTACGGCATTGTCGGTATGTGAATTCTTGGGTTTAACTTTTCAGATACAAGAGGGTTCCATTCTTCTGATTTCAGTTATCTCTATGCTCTTTGTTAGGGTTCATCAAATTTCTGGGGCCTTATTACATGCTTCTTATCACGAAAAGGAGGGAGATTGGCGCTATTTGTGGTCACTCTGTGTATGCTGTCACTAAGAGTGAAATGATCCCGCTTCCAAATGCCGCAACAAGGTCCAAGATGGTTAATTATAGGAGTGAAAACAGGTTTGTCTTTTTCTATGTTTGGGTTCTCTTTGTCTGATATTGACGTTGTATAAGGTCCATTACAATTTAAACTTTTCGAGTCATCTATATATTCTGGTTGGTTTTTGTTTGATTCGTTACTGGTGGAAATCACCCTTTTTTACTCCAATGATAGAAGATTAGGCAGCAAACTATAAGAATGTTGAAATGAGTTTGAAAGCTCCCACTTCCTGCAAGTGAAGCTGGAGGTTAAGCTTGTCGACCGCACAAATTTGAGATTCAGGTCCAAATCGGACCGTCTGTCAATGTCATTGGTTCATATGTCAATGCAATATCATGTTTACTATCTTGACAGTGAGCTTTGGTGTGGTAGAATTCAAATGCACATATTTTTCTTAGCCTTAGGTGTTAACATCTCCAGCTGTTCTTGCTTATTTGACAGCGGGAATGTGCAGTCTGTTTAATGCCACTATGTAATTATGCCATTTTTAGTTTGAGAAAAGTTCATGCATTAAGGTGTCATTTGGTTATCGGCATTAGAAAAATAATCTCGTATAAAATTTGATAATCTGTATTGTGGTTGTTTGGCATGTCATTTCTGGTATAAGCGATAGTAGTATAATTTTATACCACAAGGCCGGCATTAGTTTATATAGAATTCAACATGGGATAACTTATATGAAGATTAGCTTTACGAGGATAAAACACATAAAAGACTAAATTAACTTTGATTTTATCTTTTCTTCATCAAACATTGATTTTATCTTTCTTACTTTTTATTTAAGTTAAAATTATTTTTAGACTTTTGTATTATGCACCGTATATCTCATTCTTAATGCAATGAACCAAGTGTCCACCAAAAACATATGCATCAAGCGATTATTAAATTTTGCTTCTTCAAAAGAAAAGTGATTATTAATTTTGTATTGCAATTCCTGCGTCATAATCGCCACATAACTTTGTCTATGAACCGTACGTTTAAAGGTCTGTTTGGGAACTTAGATATCTGAACTAGACCTAATTCAATCATATAATCTAATCTAGTGAAGCTCATCTGGATCTATTCCAATTTGTCTTTAATCTTGGATAAAAGTTGGATGCTAATTGTGATGTTGCTCACTAGCATGTGGGCAGTGCAGAAATAGAAAATTGGGAGCGCTTTCGAAGTGGACACATAATGATTCTATTCATTTTTGAGGAATTAACTCTCATCCGTTTTTTTCTTTGGGTGCACTCATCAGGTTCTAATGTGTATAAAAGACCGGATGTCTTTACTAGAGAATTATATTTCCTCATAAGTTCTCTACTTTTTGGTATACTGCTTGTATACAAGAGTTTTTTTTTCCCATCACCAATAGAATTATTTCACTTTATCAAGAAAAAGTTAATTAGGGATCTTGATCCTGTGTGCAAATTATTGGTTTTGATTTACTGTTAATAGGTCTGCATTTTTAATCTGGTATGTAGTAGTAAATTATTTCATTATATGATAGAGATGACATATGCATGCACATCTAGCGAAACATCAAAATTGAATAAAATACGACTCTTATTTTGGAAAACTAAATCTGGATTTAGGCTCCTTTTGGATGCCCCCCCACCCCCAAACAAAGGAAACAAAGCAGCATTATAAAACTGACTGCTGTTTACTTTCACTAAGTTTAGTTTGGGAGGTTCCTAGTCAGCTAGTTCCTTTAGGTTTTTCCTATATGCGTTTGACAAATAATTTTGGTCTTTGGAAGAAAGAATTGATGATGACTAAGAAATTATCATGTTGATTCTCTCTCTCTCTCTCTCTATGATGATGTTGAGGGCAGGGATGGTCGGTTTCCTCAATAATATAGGCCTTTGTACGTTTTTGTCGACTTCAACTTATACTAGTTTTATGATTGGTTGGTCCTGATCTGCTCATGGTGTAGGTACAAGAAACTCCTTTGCATGGTGGACCTTACGAAGGACTTCTTCTTCAGTTACTCATACCATATTATGAGGAGTCTACAGAAGAACATGTGCAATAATGAGACTGGACCAGACATTTATGAGACCATGTTTGTCTGGAATGAATATCTGACGCGTACAGTACGAAATCTCCTTCACAACACTACTTGGACAGTGGCATTGGTTTATGGATTCTTCAAGCAGGTGATTCATCTGGTATTTAAAATTACTTTACATTGCTTCTCACTCTTGCCGAATATATCACAAAGACAATCACGAAAAGGCCTGCTGATATAGCCCAAAGAGTGCAAGGAGAACCATATTATTCCACAAGCTTTCTTTTTCTCTTTTCTGTTTGGCTGGGGTGATGTTAAGGATACACTCAAACTTGTTTGATTAACTGATTTTTCTTCCAGCTGTTGAATTATCATGTTAATAGCGCTCCTGTTATCTAGGCCAACGTGGGGCGGTGTTTTTCTTATGTACATATCTAAAAATGCTAATTTGTGATTTTGGTTTATGGGGCTCTACCGATGCAACAAAAATAGAAGAGAAATTCAGGGACTGCAATGATGGTTTTGGAATAGGAATGGCATTGTGTTGTAGATGTGAGAAATAATACATGGGAAATTATATTATTGATACGTTTTACTATAATACAAGGAACCCTATTTGTAACAATACACAATACGTACACTAATCCTATTCCAAGTGAGACTGTACTTATTTATATGACTACTAACTATCTAATACTCCCCCTTAAGTCGGTGCATACAAATCATATATACTGAGCTTGTTACATATATAACTCATACGAGGACCAGTGAGAGACTTGATGAAAATATCTGCAAGCCGATTATTCGACTTCACAAACTTTTTTCTGACGAAGTGACAATCAATCTCAATGTGTTTACTTCTCTCATGGAACACCGGATTTGACGCAATATGAATGACAATTTGATTATCGCACACAAGTTCCATCTGGCTGATTTTACCAAATTTCAACTCCTTGAGCAACTGTTTGATCCAAACTAGCTCATATGTTGCCGTAGTCATTGCTCGATATTCTGCTTCTATAGTAGATCGAACAATCGCTCTTCCAGGACACCAAATTACCTCCTACTAAAACACAATACCCAGACGTTTGCTCGATATTCTGCTTCTGCAGTAGATCGAGCAATCACATTCTATTTCTTGCTCTTCCAGGACACCAAATTACCTCCTACTAAAACACCATACCCAGACGTAGAACGTCTATCAGAAGGTGATCCTTCCTAATCAGCATATGAGTATCCAACGATCTGCTCATGGCTCGATCCTCACACAATGACTCTTTGCATGGAGCTGATTGGATATACCGAAGAATGCAGGCAACTGCATTTCAATGACTATTATAGGGAGAATTCATAAACTGACTCAACACTCACCGGAAAGGAAATGTCAGGTCTAAGCACTGTGAGGTAATTTAATATCCGGAAAAGGGCCAAAACTGCCCCTGAACTATTGGCCAAGGGGTAAATATATCCTCCGTTCACCTATCGGTTCAAAAATGCCCCTAACGTTATCTTTTTTGCTCATTTTTGCCCTTATGACTAACTGTCAACTTGAATTAAAAAAGAGTTTTATTTAAATTCCACGTATCTTTTTTTACTGGTCCAATCAAATTAAATAAATGGAAAAAGGTCAAAACTGTGCTTGAATTATTGGCCAGGGCTAAATATACCCTTCGTCCATCTATTGGTTCATACCTGGTTTTCTAACTTACCCGACCCAAACACTAACCCGACCGAAGAATATAAAATCTCACCGGAATTTTTTTTCCGCTCATTTTTATTTTACTTCCCCCCCTCTCCCTTAATTTTTTAATATTAAGACTTTAGTTTTTTTTAGCGAACACCCAAGTGGTCAAATTAGCACGAAATTAATAGGGTAATATTAGTCAGTGACTGACCATTAGTTATTAGACATCCAATCCTTCACAAGAAATAAGAAATCAAATTATGCTTATTCGTTTCTCCTAATGGTCGATATTAATTTCTTGTGGATAATCTCAATTTGAGGCCAACATATTGTGTAGATGTTAGCTTTCGCAGCTTTGACCTTATTGTATTTCTAACTAGAAGGCCTATGAAAGAATCATGATATTTAGCTTGCTTTCGTTTATGATATTTAGTTGCTTCCGTTTATATAACATATGGTAATTCTATGATTACTATGTATGTATATAGATCTATCTATATATGCACAAATGTATTATTATATTGTTGGTAAAGGATCAAATTACAAACAAAATAAAGAAAAGTTAGTTTTTTTTTAATTTCTTATAAATTGACAAAAAATTCTAAGATAGATTTGTTTAAGGTGAAAAAGGATTTATGGTGGGTTTGGGCATTTTTTAAGGTGAGTGAAATTGCTGGGCCTTTTTTGAACCAATAGGTGGATGGAGGGTATATTTAAGCCATGCCAATAGCTCAGGGGCAATTTTGGCCCCTTTTCATTTATTTAATTGGGCCGGTAATAAAATGACATATGGAATTTAAATGATTTTTTTATATTCAAATTGACCCTTAGTCATAAGGGCAAAAATAGGCCGAAAAGATAATGGTGGGGCATTTTTGGACCAATAGGTGGATGGAGGTTATATTTAGCCCTTGGCCAATAGTTCAGGGGAAATTTTGTCCCTTTTCTGTTTAATTTACCAACCAGTACTGTCTATAACGGCTCCTCCGGTCCTGGCAGAAGCTTAGAATTCGGATCGATATGATTGTTAACGGATCTACAACCTGTCATTCATGTCTCCTCAAGAATGTATAAGGCATACTTCTGTTATGAGATCACAATACATGAGCTAGACTGAGCGACCTCAATACCTAGAAAATATTTTAATCTGCCTAGATCCTTAGTCTGTCAGTGCTGAAAGAGATGT
Organism: Nicotiana glauca; assembly: GCA_026770625.1. Lineage (NCBI taxonomy): Eukaryota > Viridiplantae > Streptophyta > Magnoliopsida > Solanales > Solanaceae > Nicotiana > Nicotiana glauca. The sequence goes on from MU746214.1 coordinate 101,365, forward strand.
TGCTTCAACGTAATACCACTCTGATCATTGCCGGCAATAACAATATTGTCACCATAAATCACTAGATAAATACAGAGTAATCAGCTTTACTACGAGTCTTGCCAAACTCCCGAACAATTGTGTTGAACTTACCAAAGCAGGCTCGAGGAGAGTGCTTTAGACCATAGAGTGACCGACGCAAGCGATATACGAGGCCACTAGACTCTCCTTAGCAACAAAACTAGATGGTTGCTCCATATAAACTTCATTCTCAAGGTCATCATGAAGAAAATCATTCTTAACGTCAAACTGATAGAGAAGCCAATGGCGAACAACAACCATGGATAAAAAAAGGCGGACTGATGCTATTTTAGCCACGAGAGAAAAAATATCACTGTAATCGAGCCCAAATATCTGAATATACCCTTTGGCAACTAGACGGGCATTAAGCAGTGTTGTTAAAGGCGAAAAGCGTTAAAAAGCACTCCAGGTCTATAAGGGCTTTAAGCGCAATGCACAATTAAAGTGTGGGCTTTAGTTAAAAAAGCACAATGAAGAAAAAATAAAATATATATGTAATGCAAGAAAAAAAATTAACAAGTTCATGTATAATGATTTCCTTAAAAATTAATAATATCTTTTAGTAGATTATATTTATTATTTTGTATCACTCTATTCAAGATAGAACTTACTAGCAATAAGGTGTGGGCTTTAGTGCCTTGCCTGCACGAAAGCGCAACCTAAGTGAGGCGAAGCGCATACCCGAAGCTTTTTGAGCTTCTGGGCTTAAGCGCGCCTCAAATGAGCCTTTGACAACACTGGCATTAAGTCGATCAACCTAGCCGTTCGGACCAACTTTGACTGCTTAAACCCAATGTCAACCAACAATAGATTTACCCGAAGGAAAAAGAACAAGTTCCCAAGTACCACTCGTATGTAAAGCAGACATTTCGTCAATCATAGCCTGTTGCCATCTTGGATAAGACAGTGCTTCGCTTGTAGACTTAGGGATATAAACAGAGGACAAAGAAAATTCAAAAGCATAATGGGGTGATGACGAGCGATGGTAGCTTAAACCGACATAATGTGGATTTGGATTAAATGTGGACCGTATGCCTTTCCGAAGTCCAATCTGCGGACTAGGGGGAGACAAGTCTGCATAAAGAGCAGGGTCAGGTGCAGACGTGAATCATTTGGGCCTGATGCTGGACGCGAGACAACGATAAGTTAAGAGTGGTGTTCCAGTAGTTGAGGATCTAGGATGAGCAACACTAGATTCCTCAACGGTCGGTATTGGTAAGGCTTCTAAGGCCGAGGATACAGATGGAGCTGTAGTGAACTTCTCAAGAGTCGGTATAGGTAAGACTTCAGATATATCAAAATGGTCAGAAGAGGTAAAGAAAGGTCGAGACTTAAAAAAATGTGACAACGGACATAAGGTACCTACGAAGATCGGGTGAGTAGCAAAGATATCCCTTTTGAACTCGAGAATATCTAAGGAAGACACACTTGAGAGCACGAGGGCTAGCTTATCTTTTGCGGGAGCTAAGTTATGAACGAAGCATGTTCCCGAACTGACGAGTGGGAAGAGAGTATAAGGGTGATTGAGGAAACAAAATTGAATGCGGAATCTAACTCTCGATAGAAGGTGAAGGCGGCCGATTAATCAAATAATAAGGCATGAGAACTTCATCGTCCCAAAAACGCAATGGAACATGGGACACAATGAGAAGTGTGCGAGCAGTCTCAATGAGGTGTCTATTCTTTCTCTCTGCTACCCCATGCTGCCGAGGGATATACGGAGAAGATGTCTGATGAATAATATATTGAGAAACTGCTGAAATTGAAAGGATAAGTATTCTAAGGCATTGCCACTGTGAAAAATGCTAATGAGAACGCCAAACTGATTTTTTATTTCAGCACAAAAACTCTGGAATATAGAAAACAACTAAGACTGGTCTTTCATAAGGAAAATCTAAGTACATCTTGCATAATCATCACTGAAACAAACAAATTAACGAAATCCTAAGGTTGAACGAACTCTACTAGGACCCCATATATCAGAATGAACTAAAGAAAAACATATTCTACATGGCTCTCAACATTATGCGAAAAGGTGATTCGGGTATGTTTCCTAAGTTGACACGACTCACAATCTACTGTAGACAAACTAGAAAAACTAAGCACCATCTTCTGAAGCTTGGATAAACTTGGATGTCCTAAACGTCTGTGAATTAGGTCTGCAAGATCTGTAACTAGGCATGTTGTGGAAGGATTGAGTGTGTCAGTGGAAGAATTGAGTGAGTCAAGGCAGTAAAGGCCTTGTGATTCACGCCCTAGGCACCATCTTCTGAAGCTTGGATAAACTTGGATGTCCTAAACGTCTGTGAATTAGGTCTGCAAGATCTGTAACTAGGCATGTTGTGGAAGGATTGAGCGAGTCAGTGGAAGGATTGAGTGAGTCAAGGCAGTAAAGGCCTTGTGATTCACGCCCTATGCCAATTGTATGTCCCGTACTGCGGTCCTACATAACAAAAGAGTCATCAATAAAATATATACCATAATGGAGGGCACGAGTCAACCAACTAACAGATGCAAGATTAAAAAGATAACTAGGGACATAAAGAACAAAATCTAAAGTGAGAGAGGATAAGGGATTAGCTTGTCCGATTCCTTTTGCTTTTGTTTGGAGACTGCTAGCTAAAGTAATGTTGGAAAGAGATAGTAAATAAACAATATTTGATAAAAGTTACCTATTACCAGAAATATGATCAGAAGCGCTTGAGTCCATAACCCACGGTCCAAGAGTAGTAGACTGGGAAACACAAGCAAAGGACTTACCTGCAACAGAAGTATCGGTTTGAGCAACATAGGCTACTTGTGGAGTTGTTTGCTTACCTGCTCAATATTGAAGGAACTCACTAATTCTCTTTCAGATAAAGAAAACCCCTAGTTACCTGCCCTCTCCGTTGGAGCAACATGAACATTTTTAGGTGGTGGACCATGCAACGAGTAACACACCTCACAGGTGTGTTCAAGCCTATTACAATAAGAATACTTGGGCCGAGACCTTCCAAAACGACCTCCTCATCTATTGTGCATAGTTTGAGATGCCCAATTTTTCACTGTTTGGGATGCGAGAATAGATGAGTCAGCTGTCTGCGATGAGATCACTGTGTGACTAGGCGCTGCAGCAAGGCGAAGTAATCGAGAGAATAGTTCATCAACTGTAGGGACAATCGGACTAGCCAAAATCTAGTCGCATACTGAATCAAGTCATAAGAAAGTCCAGTGAGTGTAAGAATTAGACACATCTTCTGTCGTCGCTCTTGTTGCTTTTCAACAATAGCAGAAAATGACATCAACTGACATCAACTTCTTAAATTCCTCCATGACTACCAGTACTTGTCTTAATTAAGCAGACATCCAATTCCTGGTTCTTCAAATTTGTCATCCGCGATATCACATCATATAAACAAGATATGTCATTAGTGTATAAAATACGAGCTTTTTCCTAAACTAAATGACATGTCTGGAATGGACGAAACAAAGGCATCAGCTTGGAATCAATAGATCGCCATAGAATACTACATAACTGAGTATCGATCTTTTTTCAATGTGCTTTGGCCTTTTCATTTTTATCACTAGCCTTCTTGGATAGATGATCTTGAACACCTTGACCCTTGCACCACAATTCAACAGAAGAAGCCCATGCTAAGTAGTTTGAACTTCCCGTTAAGGGTTCTGAAGTAATCATTAAACTTGAGTTTTCAGAACCCGTTCTTTTAGAACCAAAAACGTCAAGTCCAAAAAATATTGTTGGACCAAATAGCAGAGACAATCAATAACAATAGTAACTCACAGTGAAGAAAAAGACATTGTAGTTCGAAGGAAACCGAGTAGTCGTAGGAATCTGCACAGCTCCGGAAAATAAAAGAGGTCTGAATTTGATGAAACTTGGATGAACATACTCGGAATAGCCTCGCAAGTAAGTTGTTCAAAAGAAGTTTCTGACCGGAAGGTGGTTCATGCGCTAGTGATCTCGCCAGAAAATTTCACTTATGGGAGGCACGTGGGGGGTAGTTTTCCGGTGGGGTTTGGTCGTCGAAGGGTGGAGAACCCTGTGGTGGTGTTGGTTTTAGCACAACATTGACGGAAACGTAGGTGACGCAATAACAACCCTGTAAATTGACTCACGACGACTGTATGGCGGAGTTCTCTTTCCCGGATGTTTCTCACCAAGGCTCTGATACCCTAAGTAAGTTACTCGGACTTGGATGCGAGTGCCCGACACCGGTCGGATTTAGAGGTCCGATCCTTCGAGATGTAAATTCTAAGATTCGGGGATACGGATTCCAGTGCGGATACAGGTGCAAGGATCTGGCTAAAAATAATTTAAAATTTTAAAATATAAAAATATCTTTAAATTATGAGAAATTTTATGGAATACTTACATATAGCTTGTAAAGTGTGGATTCTTTTTTATTCTCAAGTTGTAGATAAGTAAAAAATTGATTCCCTAGATAAGATATGCTATTTTCTTCAAATTTACCCTAGTTTTGGTTCTGATTTTGGGAATCAAATGGTATCTCATTTCGTATTTTTCCTTCTGTCGTGGTCAAAGTACCAAAAATTGTTTGACTAGATCCAATGCGGATCCCGCGCTCACATCCATACTAGTGTCGTCTCGACACGGGTGCGGCGCCTAAACTGCCATGTCAGAGCAACTTAGCTGATACCATGTGAGAAATAATACATGAGAAATTATATTATTGATATGTTTTACTATAATACAAGGACCTCTATTTATAGCAATACACAATACATATACTAATTCTATTCCAAGTGGGACTATACTTATTTTTACAACTACTAACTATCTAAATGTAGCATAAATAATGAAGACAGCAGGAAACAGAAGGCTGTTCTCACCTGGTGAATGGTGAGGGAAATTGGTCTATGGATATGAAAAGGGGAAAAGTCAGGAAAAAAGAAAGGTTCAGGAATTTCATGCAGAACTCCAGAGGCTCAGAAACCTACTTGCTTATTCCTTTAAGGGTTGCTCCTACACATTGAAATTTCTATAGTTTTGGCTTATAAGATAAGTAGGGCTGGTCAACAACAATAACAATAACAACATACCGAGTGTAGTTCCACAAATGAGGTCTTGGGAGGGGTAGAGTGTACGCAGACCTTACCCCTGCCTTTAATGGCAGAGAGACTGTTTACGCTAGACCCTCGGATCAGGAAGGGAAAAGGAGAGGGGCAATAACAAGCAAACCAATCTGACAACCGAAGCGAAAATACAAAGTTAGCACTAGGTAATGCAACCAGAAAACCAAATCTACATTGGCATGATTAAGATAGTGAGAGTACTTTTGGTGGACTTTTATGCTATATAATTTCGAGTTCTTCAAAAGTCAACTTTATGTACATTTCCATTGTTCAGTGAATGGGTACTATTGGTGGACTTTTATTCTATATAATATTCAAGCTCTTCAAAAGTCAACTTTATTTACACTTCTATCGTTTATTCTTACGTTTTTTTAATATAAATAACCCGCACCCATTAAAATGCATTGAAATTCTACAACAACAACAACAACCCAGTATAATCCCACTTAGTGGGGTCTGGGGAGGGTAGTGTGTACGCAGACCTTACCCCTACCCTGGGGTAGAGAGGCTGTTTCCAAATAGACCTCCGGCATCCTTCCCTCCAAGAACTTCCCACCTTGCTCTTGGGGAGACTCGAACTCACAACCTCTCGCTTGGAAATGGGGGTTGCTTACCATCGGAGCAACCCCTCTTGTCTGCATTGAAATTCTAAATTCTTTTTTTTGATAAGTATATTGGAACTCTTAACTTCTATGGTCACTCCCTATCGAATGGGGCTTCTAAATTGGGATAGAGGGCATAAATTCTATTACTGTTACTACATTGTAGTTGGTTGGATTGTTCTTGTCCTGACAAATCCCATCATCAACTTTCGTATGAAGCTATCTCATAGGGTAAAAACATATTCCAAGTTTTTTTTTGAGGGGTGGGGGGTGGGTGGGTGGGG
>MU746214.1:107962-141488 GCA_026770625.1 Nicotiana glauca
ATTTGCTACTTAAGAAGATTTATGGGATTGAAATGCGAGGCTGCTTTGTATAAAGCATAATACATTATTCGTACTGCTACTTTTTTTGATAAGTTATTCTCACTGTTGCTTTGATGGTTTGATACTTAGATTGGTTTTTTGTTTCCAAAGAGCAGCCCTGCCAAATAACATTCTGCGACTTACTCTATTTTGCATACCTAAGATGTGCCATTAATGTAGTTATTCTGGTGAATTCAGGATACTTTGTCTCTCTCTGGGCGGGACTTCAAGTTGACTCTAATAGCAAGACGTTCACGTCATTATGCTGGTACCAGGTAAACAGATGAATATATTCAAGATGAATATAGCTTGTTATTATTGTTGTCAGATTATTATTTTCTTTTTAATAAGTCAAAACTCCATTGATTCACCAAGGCGACGTCCAAAGTATATATGGCGTGAGTATGTGTGCTACTGATCTTCTAAAAAGTCTAACCAACAGTCTATACTAAGTGATATTCTTTCTTTGAGCCAAAAGTACAAGTGGATCATAAATCTTTCTTTGAGCCAAAAGTACAAGTGGATCATAAATCTTTCTTCATCTTATATTTTCTTTCAATTCGGAACATCACCCTATTCCTTTTCTGCTAAAGTAATAAATTTTATTGAAAGAGAGTGAAAAACACATCCTTATATAAAAGTATACCCCCCAAAAAAAAAGTTACAAAAAATATGGTTTTCTACAAAAGAAAAACCTTAATCTTCTATACATATAGGAACCTTGTGGGTGCGCAAAAAAAAAGGGATAAGACGCTATTCCTCAAGTGTGCACAATCTTTCTATACTCCATCAAATTTTAGGATTTCCCACCACAAAGAGGGTAGTTGACTATCCGATAATATGAAAGGAGATGATTCACATCTTCTCCTAAGTATTTACACATGAAGCAGCAACTGACACAACTAATCTCCCTCTTTCTCATATTCTCCGTTGTCGAGATCAACCACTAATAGCTAGCTAAGTAGGGGTGGGCATGATACCAACTGAACTGGGAAAACCAGCCGAACCGATAATTTCGACTTATTCGGTTCGGTGTATTCGGTCGGTTTGCGGTTTATAATTTTCTAAAGTTTGATATTCAGTTCGGTGATCGGTTTTGGGGTTGTGGTTTTCCGGTTAACCGAAGAACCAAAGTTTTCTTAATAAGAGCTCTGGTGGGCTCTCCTCTCCTTAACCACATATGGCATAGCTGAAGTCTAACGCTGAAGCCCAATGCAGTTTTCTTACTCACATATCTGAAATCTAAAACTAACAAGCCCAACGGATAATAATTAGAGTAGGGTTGCAATTCCATTTTTTATTTTCCCATTCACCAGTCATAATAATTGCCGAATTTGGCGTTATTGGATATCCTGCTGCTGCAAGCCTGCAAGGGCACGTCTGTTCTCCAGTTCTCCTTGCGTTCTCTTCCGTTCCCTAGACTGAACATGTTCGTGAATGTTATTTGACAGACTAGCCAACACTTTACCTATTCTTTTGCTTGACTAAAGATAAAATGACAAGATCTATTATGTTTCATTTTGTTGAGTTTACTACAGTTGATGCATGTTGCTGCACTTTCTCCATAATTGCTCAAGCTTAAGTGCTTTAACTGATAAGATCTGGGCATTTTAGTGTGCAGTAAGTATTGATGCTACTAAATTCTTCGTTCTTCGTTCTGTAATACAATTTTGAATATTTTTGACTTACTTAAACCGACTGGAACAAAACGAAAATCGACCGAACCAAATTAGTAAAAAAAAAAAAAAACCAAACTAATTTCAGTTCGGATACTTGTGCAATAAATAAAAAATTGGAACCGAATTTCATGAAAACCGAACCGAACCAACCGACGTCCACCCCTAAGCTAAGTGAAAACACACACATTTCTCTGTACCCTAGGGATCCGTACCGAGAGATCAGGTAATCTGACCCCTCCCATTTCTGAATATCTCTTGGGATGCTTACTTCCCAAGATGGGTTATGTAATGAAGAACCAGTGGTGATGCTAAGCTATTGCTTGTTATAGCATAGACGCGTGGCGTGGAGATGCTTCATTCAGGAATAAGTATCTAAACCTCTCATCCAACTAGTTGCCCTTCTCATCTGGTACTAAGAAAGACTTCATTAATTTAAAAAAACTGGTACTAAGAGAGAATCTTTCCCTTTCATAATTCCTTAGCAGAAGCTTACTTCATAAGGGCTTGTTACTTAATCCATTACTCAATCTCCCATATTTATCAAATATCTCCTCTCTCTTTTATGCATTCCTTGTATTTGTGGATGTCCATAGCCATTCCAACAGGGACATATGGAAGGCCCCTAGTCTCCTTATCATAACCCTCCCTCCCATATTGAAGGATCTAGTCTTCTCATCCACTACTTTTTAATCTTTTATCTTGCTTTTTGGGGGTGACAATTTCTGCAATCTTGTCACTAGTGATAACTTTTAGAACTGACTATAATTTTTGTCAGTCATGCATTCTGGAAAATGACATGTGATATCTTCTGTTTGGTTACTGTATATTAGCCTTTTTCTGCCCTATTAAACAGTTTAATATGTACTGTTCTCATTATAAAATATACATATGCTTTTGGGCCTCTGCATGGATAATATGTATAATATATTTGGTGGTGGGGGAATGGGGGGTGTTTTGGGGTGGGGGGGTGGGGGGAGTTTTTGTATTTAAATTTTTTTGTAGTGTGTGTGTAGAAGTACTTACAATTTGTCTTTATCAAAAAGTATTCACAATTTATCTTCTCAACTTTCTCAAGATTAGTCTATATCTGCAGAAGGTATTCTATTTTGGCAAGTTAGCTGATTTTCTGTATGATCTGTGCCTTCAATCCATGGTTGGCAGTTAACAGCTGCGCCTAAATGGCTACTAATGAGCTACTATAGCTTATGTTTACCGGAGCAAACATGGTTGCAGCATAACTTTATGAGTTACTGTACAAAGATGCCTATGCTTGTGATATTCTATTATTGGGCCTCTTAAATGGGTGATTGTGTTGTACTTTCTTAGCATGGTCTATTATGCAATGCTATAGGTTCAATTTTCTGTTCTACTACTTGGGTTTTCCCATCAGTCTTCTTTAGTTATATTTCTCATCTGAACATCATACCTGTCTTTCTTCTTGGTGCTTACTCTGCAATTCTAGTGCTAACTCTTTTTCCCCCTTCCTTTCTAGATATCTGAAACGAGGCGTAAATGAAAAGGGTAGAGTTGCAAATGATGTTGAGACTGAGCAGATTCTATTTGAGGATGTTCCAGAAGATTTCCCTGTGCATATTAGTTCTGCTGTTCAAAATCGTGGGTCTATCCCGCTCTTTTGGTCTCAGGAAACTTCACGACTAAATATCAAGCCCGATATTATATGTATGTTCAAGCAAGTTCATGCTCCCTTTGTAAGAATTTAAAACTGCTGTTCGGTTAATTTAGTGTTTGTCATTTAGTGTCAAAGAGGGACCAGACATATGAAGCTACGAGACTTCATTTCGAGGATCTTGCTAAGAGATATGGGAACCCCATCATTATTTTGGATCTGATTAAGGTGAGGGATGCTTTTCTCAGTCTGTTGTTTTCTCTTGTAACACTCTGACAGAAGATCAGAATTATACTGTTATGATGTCCTAAGGGGTAAGTAAAAGCATTTCTTCTTAGGAGCAGAGCGCCTTCTTCCTGAACAACCTGATTACCCCCACCCTAGCTCATTAGGCATGCTAATTTGCTAATATAAGGGTGAATAAGGAAGAAAGCATCTCACTACTGTGAAATTCTTTGGCAGACCCAAGAAAAAAAGCCTCGGGAGTCTATCCTTCGCACCGAATTTGCTAATGCAATTGAATACATCAATAAAGATCTGTCTGAGGAGAATCGACTTAGATTTCTCCACTGGGATTTGAACAAGCATTCACGAAGGTATTTGACTTGTTCATTTCTGTTTCTTTAACTTCTTATTCAAAGATATGATTTGCTATAACTTTTGCTCTTTCTTATTTCCCCTTTCCAGCAAAGCTACAAATGTCTTGTTTTCTCTGGGAAAAGTGGCTACATATGCATTGAATTTGACTGGTTTCTTCTATTGTCAAGTAACACCAGCCTTAAAATCTGAGGGATGTCTGAAATGGCCCATATTTGAGTACGTTTCTCATCCCATTTGACAAATCTGCAAGCACAAATAACCTGCTTTTATCTGTTTATGTGGTATAGCACATATATACAGTTGAGTTGATTATTTACATTATGTCCAATTGGTCATTCAATTCCTTATCTTCAGCAAAGTCTAATCTTTCTTATGGTGTTTCGTTCTCAATGATGTTTATCCCTCTTCTTGCATATTTACTTCTTTTTCGTAGTTATTCCTCTATGCAGCAGTCGGAAAACCCATCACTTTTGTATTATTATTTGTCATGGTATTGAATCTTTAGGAAAATTGTTTTCCTCTTTGGCGTAGTGTGCATTAACTATCCTCCTTCGGGTAGTGATCCCCTTTTTAATCCATTCTTAGAGGCTTTTGTAAATTTTTTGGATGAATGAATGTAAATCTTTGCCAAATTGCATCAAAAGGGTGGTAATGACCGTCGTTTCTTGAACTTCATGTATTTGAAGTTTGGATCAGTTATTGGTAGCATACATCCTAACACACACTAATAAATTACCCCAGGAGAAAACCAATATACTTGGAATTGCTAAAGCACAATAGATTATGTTATGCCAGTCATCTCAGTTGATTAGCTGGGTATAATTGTCTTAAGATGGCAATAGGCTGAAACTTTTGGGACATCTCATTTTTGGCATTTGACATATTTGGTTTTGTCATATTTGAAGTGCTAAGTGATCAGCCCATGACTGCTGCAATCTAGACAGGCGAAGGTTCACTAGCCATATGATTGCTGCAGAAGGGAAAACTTGTGCTGATTTGATATTGAATTTGTGGAGGAATGCTGCAAAAGATTTAGGTTTTAGTCCTCATTATTGTTGGATGGCATGATGAAGGGATGGGCTTATACTTGAAGGAATTACTGTTATATATTATATACATGAATAAGTAGTTAGTTTTAAAATCAACTACTAACTTGATTTTTCTTTTTAAAATCTATTTTGTTTTTTTGAAAAGGTAACATATAAATAGATTTCTTTTTAAAATCTATAGTATTTATTCATCATCAATTTAGATTCTATATATAATATTTCCTTGGGATCAGATTTATCCTATGAGATGGGACAAAGGGACAGATGTTTTATACATAAGTAGGTCCTAGTGTGGTTGAAAAGCCGAGTTGAATGCGAAGGGCGTAGGGGAAGACCCTTTAGACTCTTAGTTGCTGGTTTTAAGTTGCTTTCCAACATTTCCTAATGGAGCCCGCATCATCTATCCTTGTGTGTTGATTCTTGTTCCCAATAGGGGATGTGAATACATCTATTCCTAAATGATGAACACTCAACGTCTGGTACGACTCTTTTCATATATTACAATTGCACTCGCTTCTCTGCAGCCTCTTTCAATTGGCAGTAGTACAACCGTCTGGATCATTTGCTTCCTTATGTAAATCCTTGCTATACATTTTCTTGATTCCATATGTTATCTTTCAAGTCATTGGGTTCACGACAAGAGTCAAAAAGCTCTACCATATTCAATGATGCAGCATAGAATTTCTGCACTTCTGTGTTTCCCAAAGATGATACGAAAAAATATGCTTCTTATATGTTGATGTGAGCTACCATTTAAAGTAGGTCAATAAGAAATGGATAAAGTTGAATTGCATATACATTAGGTTTTCTGTTGTATGCTTGAGCCACTAAGACTTGTATTTAAAAATAGTTGCAATGATGTGGCACAGGAATGCTGCTGCTAGTAATATGGTTCCTTTGAAACATTTTGACCCTGATGTTGAGAAACAATATAATAATGACGTCGATGACTCAGATAACTCAGAGGGAAAATCTAGTGGATGTAACAATGTGAGTAATGGCTATCCTTCAATGAAACCACCAATGTTCCAGGGGGGGGTGCTAAGGACAAATTGCATAGATTGTCTGGATCGTACTAATGTGGCACAATATGCATATGGATTGGCTGCTTTGGGTCATCAACTCCATGTTTTAGGAGTTACAAGTTCAACAAAGATAGACCTTGATGATCCTTTGGCAGAAGAATTAATGGGGTTCTATGAGAGGATGGGTGATACACTTGCTCATCAATATGGTGGCTCTGCAGCTCACAACAAGGTAAAGCTAGTGCTTAGCATTCTCCTTTCTTTTTGCGCAATTTTATGAATCAATAGTTTCATTTAGAAGATATAGGTGTCAAAAATATGTATAAGTTGCGAAAATGACACAACCGGAGTCATTCACCGTCGTCCATTAAGTTGTCCAACTATCAATTAATAAGATTCTTTCCTTACACCAAAATACAGATGAAATAAGAGAACTTTTATGGTTTTCTTCATCATTCTTGCTATTATGAAACAATCTTCCATTTCTCTAATTTTCTTTTTGTAAATTATTAGGTTGGCTAGACTGTGATGAAAAACATTTGCGTTAATGATTAATGAGGTAGATAATTTATAAATCTTTCAGTTATCATCTTTGAAGTTTGAATTGTGCTGGAGTCTGATTATGTTGTCACCACACTACCATCCTGACTCTACTCCCATGGTAGATAACAATAGCATAGAAGTTTTTTTTTAAAAATAAATAAAAAGAAAAATATCATAGAAGTTATTGTTACAAGCAACTTCCATAATGTCGATTCAGGGGGTGCGTGGGTGGGGAGTTCATGTGTTTCTACATCCAAATTCTGTTTTCTCTTTTGTTTTGTTTTTCATCTCATTTGCAAATTGAGAAAGGAAAGAACCTTTTGACTTGTAACTAGAACCAGAGACCTAATAGTTCTTTTTTTATGTAAATAGAAGATACGATGCAGCAATCAGAGAATGAAACTTAAGAGAGAATGGTTGGGACCCAAAATTTAGTCATTCTTGCCTCATTTTTATTAGCTATTATACGCCTCCTTGATATTAATGGAAACAAAGCCCAGGGCATTCTACACATGTAGGTTTTATCTTTTCTCACCCAATGTTAATATTTTAAGCTTGGGTTAGTTGACGACGTTGTAATGTGTCATGTAGATATTTTCAGCGAAGAGGGGCCAGTGGAAAGCTGCAATTCAATCGCAGGAGTTCTTTAGAACTCTTCAGAGATATTACAGCAATGCCTACATGGATACAGAAAAACAAAATGCTATTAATGTGTAAGCTCATTTTCTTTCTATTCTTATGTACCAATGCAGTCTGAGTGAGTGGTCTAGTTTGTTCCAATCTTTTAAGTTCAATTTCTCTTCTTTCAATATTCTGTTTGCCCACTTGCTCGAAATTTCAGATAATATGAAAATGGCTGTGGTCTGCAACTTGACATTTTGATGACATTTTATGAGCAGGTTTTTGGGACACTTTCAGCCGCAAGAGGGTGGACGTGATATATGGGAACTGGACTCCGATCAGCATTACTTTGTGGGTAGGAATGGGGAAAGCTATGCTGGTGACAATGGAAGGTATAATTGTCAAAGCTGTGGTGTCATGCCTTTAACTTTCTTGTTTTTCATAGTTTAGATATTTATCATCCAGATTAGGATGATACAAATATTGTGAAAGTTATGATGAATCTTTTTCATTCCAAATACTTCGATATTTCGTTGAATTTTCAGGGCTTAATTAATTTACGCTGAGATAATGTGTTACAAAAGAGATGGCAGAAATGCACCTCCTAGTATGTAAGGGTTAACTGTATATTCTTATGGTGATAAACAGGTCGCTCTTCCAAAGATCATTCTCAGATGGGAATATTCTTCATGAAAGCCAATTTCCCATATCAGCTCGCAGTATTGGAAAGGGTCTTTCTAAGTCTAACCTGTCTAATCAGTCAAAAGAAGGGAGCAAAGTGCTCTCTGAATCGACACCAGAAATATCAACTTGTGGAAGTGATTTGACATATTCAAGGTACAACATATTTGATTGAAGGAAGTGTATTAAGTAATGCATCTATATAATTCTGTGCAATTATGGATCCATAGCATGTTTTGCATTGTATTATCTAGTGACTTGCTAATTTGGACTACTCTCAACATCATTGTGTAATTACGATTTGTTAGTTGTTTCTCTACTTTTTTCCCTTTTTGCTCTTATTTTATATGTGGAGCTCCAACTTTGACCTGAAAATCGTGTCATGTCATTCTGAGATGGGTTCTCACTTAACCCCATTGTCTTCTCCCCAACAACAACTACACTTTATTCTCAAACAATTTTAGGGTTGCTTATATGAGTCATCACTTTTCCATTTAAGCTCAACTCATGTCATTATATATATATATATGTGTGTGTGTGTATGTGTTATCAAAGGCGCGCTTAAGCCCTAAAGCGAGGCTCAAAGCACGTTGAGCGCTTCGCCTCGCTTAACGGGCGCTTCAATGTTGTCATCAAGGTGCTAAAGACATGCTTTTCTTTGCCAATAAGCGTAATCCTGAAGAGGCGACACTAAACAATTGATATTTCACTTTATCGTAAATTCTCTTCAATTTTTTTGTCCATATATTTGGTATTCATGCTTATAGATTTTAGTCTTGAACTACACATACATTTTTGTAGTTTTACTCTATTAGCGTCTTTCTTCCTTACATCTCACGCATTATTTGCGCTTTAGGCTTAAAGCCCCAACATACTTTAGAGTTTTTTGCGCTTTTCGCCTTTGATAGCACTGATATGTAATAACAATAATAGTATTAGAAGTTCTCTATCAATAATAAAATCTATTTCCAACTAATAGATATCATTTGTACGCGAAAAATAAGTTGTCTTCAACGCGCCTCCTCACGTGCAAGTTTGATTCTTTTTCATGGTCCAAGCATGTGAAAATTCTTTTTTGATAATGAGTGACGGTGAGACTTGAACGCTCTACCTGCTCTGATACCATGTTGAGTGTGTGATCATCTCATCTAAAAGCTTGAGCTTTTAAATGAGATGGTCACGCACTTCAACACTCGACAGAACTAATGAAACAGAAAAGGGCCAAAATTACCCTTTAACTATTTGAAATAGATCACTTTTATCCTCCATTAAATTTTGGTACTAATTAAGTCCTCGTTGTCTAAATTTTGGACTACTTCTATCCTTATTTTTTAATGGTTGAATCTTAAACCCTAATCCTTGTCTAATTAGATTAATTAGCATAGTTGAAGGGTATTTTGATCCTTTTTCAGAAATTTTACTACTCTTTTCCTTTTCTCTTTTCTCCTTCTTTCTTCCTTCCCCCCTCCCGTGAGATTCTTGCTCCAATACATGGTAGCAATATTGTGGCAAAATCATCAGAGAAAAAGTAACAGAAAAGTGTGGATTTGCATGTGTTGGGGAGATTGAAACCACATTGTGCTAAGTATCGATTGAGCCACTATTTGAGGGGTTTTGTTCCAAGTGGGAGTTCAGCGAATTTGAAATTGGAGCTTGAATTATTGAGTGCTGATTCGTGAACTTAAGCCGAGATCTGGACTGATATCGTTTTAAATTTCATTCAGAATCCAGTTTCATTCTTTTGGTGCTGATTTGTGAACTTAAGTTGAATTTGAAATTGGAGCTTGAAACCAATAGCTAAACACTCATTTAGAGTTGGCGCAAACAACTGTGGACAGCTCTGGAAAAAATTTTTAAAATCCATTTTGAGCTAACATATTCGGATCTGGGTTCTTTTAAAACTGAAAATGTTTGAAGGTGAAATACGATGGGTATTGCTGATGTGTAATTAGATTCATAGTTATACACTGATTTGGAGCTTGGGAGTAAAAGAAGTGATGAAAATAGAAAACTCACTTTGAGATTTAAGATTCTGGTGCTGGAAACTTACAAGATTGAGGTTGTTTGTTGTTGAAAATTATCAGTGCTGGTCATTGGTACTTAAACATGAAGATTGAACTGATTTTGGAGCAGCTTGTGGAAGAATGTTAAAACTGAAGAAACCAAATGGGGTGTTTAGATTGAACCGGGGGGGGGGGATTATAAAACTTTAAAATGAATTTTAAAAGAGGAGGATTAAAATTTCGGAAAAGGGTCAAAATTACCCTTCAACGGCTAATTCATCTAATTAGACAAGGATTAGGGTTTAAGATTTACCCTTGGACAGCAAGGACTTAATTGGCACCATATTTAATGGAGGATTAAAGTGGTCTATTTCATATAGTTTTAAGGATATTTTTTACCCTTTCATTAATACAATGATGTCACTTATAAAAAATTTAGAGTGCTGGGGTTATCCAGGGATCCTGTCCCAACCCTTATTCGATTACCCTATTGCGTTTCTTTTGATCCCAAGCCCATCCCAATCTTTGGTAAGTCAGATGAAAACTAGTTGAAATGTGCCCCAATACCTTACCATTGTTTGAGTTCCTTTAACTTTCATTCTCGATTTACCAAGTAGACAAGGAAGCACGTGATGGCTCCTTTTCCTGAAAAGGTTCCAGCAAGGTGAAACCTTAGTAGTGTAAATTTTCAGTTTGCCAACGCTACAGTGCCACAGTAACAGCTTAGCTGACATTTGACACATGCACTGTGCTGTGAGAGTTTGGAATGTCAAGCTGGAAGTTGAGGTCTGATTGAAGTATAAAGAGTAGGTAAGCCATAAGAAACCACAATCTGCAATAGTTGTGTGTTGTCCTACCATTATTTCTGTGGTTAGTTGATCTATGGTCTATGGATTCTATTTCTCACTGAATACACAAGTGAGTATATGACTTCTGAGAATTCAAATGAATTTAGTATAGCATGAAAATCTAGTTTAAGTTTCTGTTTTCCTAGAAAGCAAAAACATCCATATACATCATTTTCTTTCTCGCCTTCTGCTCTGCTTATTTATCTTTCTTTATGCAGGTATGCTCAAACAGTTCCTGCAAGGGAACTTTTTGTAGAAATGCAAAGAGATCGATCCCTGGAACACCGAAATGCAGATGCATATGACTGCTCCAACTTTGTTGACTTAGATTGGTTGTCTTCTTCTGGGAATTCCTGTGAGGAAGAGTTATTGGAGAGGTAATTGATTGACTTAAGTTTCAGGTTTTTGGATAATAAGGTGAGGCTGGACATTACATCTGAGATATTTTCATTCTTATGACATTTTCTCGTTAAGGTTTAAATTCTCTCAAGTTCAGTTGGCTTTAGAGTCTTAGAGGAACTAAGTCACTGCTTATGCCATCTTTTAATCTGATTCCTTTAATGAAACAATGTTTAGTTCTGTATTTTTCAAACATAAAACTTATATCTCCCATCAACTAAGTTAGCTGAGAGCCTGAGAAACTTTGCACTTAGGTCATTCCAAAATGTTCACTACTCTTCTATGCAACTCTTAATTTTGTGAATCCAAATTATTTATTTACTGATATTTCAAATGTTTTTGTATGATTTCCTTTTCATTTCAACTTTTGTTTTATACTGGTATCTAATTTTAAGACTAAAGACTGTTCTTATTTGCTTTGGCGATGGATACACCGACGCGCAGTGTTTTTGAGAGCGCAAAGCGCAAAAAAGCGACAAGGGCTCGCCTCGCTTCAAAAGCAAAGCGCACGCTTTATTAAAGTGAAGCGCAATTGTTAAAAAACATAATGTAAAATTATAAATAATCAAAAACATCAATTTAAATACTTAAAATTAGGTACTAGGTACCACCAAATCATCCACAAACCATCCACAAACCATAGGACAAACAAAATAAAGCTACTAAATTACTAGAAGTCAATCAACATCTTATTCTTCTACTCTTCTTCTTCTTCAAGATCGTCAAAATCTTGAATTCCTCTTGTATCTTCATATTGCTCGTCGTCTTCTTCTTCCCCCTCCTCTTCCTGATCACTTTCATCTTCATCAATTAGGGATAGGGAACTTGTAGTAGCCACACTTTTTCCCTTCCTAATAGAGCTTGAACTTGGAGTATATCTCCTTAAACCATAAGGATTCTCCCCAACTCCACTACCAACCGCAACATCACCCCAAGTGAAATCGGAGTCGCCTTCAAATACTTCTTCATCTTCACAATTTTCGGGGACTCCGGTTAGCCACTCATTAGCCTCATCAATATTGTCCAAAAGAATTGGATCAATTATATTGCGGTGGTTGTAGCGACGCCTCAATGCTCTATTGTATTTTATAAACACTAGATTATGGAGGCGCTTCAAGGTTAGTCGATTCCTTTTCTTTGTATGAATCTGCAAAAAAGATGTGTCAACTAATTAGTATTTAGTAGGACTGTAGGAGTTTGGACAATTGAGATATAATCTACTTTATCACAAAACCCAAAATAATTCTTTTTATTTCTTACGTGTTCAAAAACACTCCAGTTCCTTTCACATCCGGATGAGCTACAAGTTAAGCTTAGAACTTTGATGGCGAAAGTCACTCCGGAGTCTTTACACCATATTGGTCCCACCATTCAACTATAGAAGTCAAAAAAATATTCAAGAGTTAATAAGTATAAAAAATACATTGAAGTTAGAGTTATAAAATATAGAAACACTTGGTCACCTGGCGACTTCGTCGTTCTTTGTTTAATAGGAAGTCGAAGCTTAAAAATTCCTTCAGCTGCCTTGTAAGTAGCAAGCTGATCTACTATCTTTTCTTGCAAGTCTTCATCTGGGTTCAACCTCATAACAACCTGATGGAATCCTGTCCACACTTCTTTAGCCAATGAATTCTTCTCATACTGCTCATAAAAGAGTGATGAGTTCAAAATAAGTCCAGCTGCATGCAAAAGTCTATGAAGTTGCTCATTCCATCTTGCATCAATGATCTGAAAGACCTTTGCATATTTTTGCTCATCACTGAATGATGCTTGAATAGTCTCCCTCGCCCTATCCATAGCTTCATAGATGTAGCCCATTGATGGTTTTGCCTCCCCATCCACCAAACGGAGTACTTTAACCAAAGGGCCACCGATTTTAAGAGCATGAAGGACATTATTCCAAAAAGAACAAGAAAGAATAATGCGTGCAACCTCTTTCCCCGCACTTTCCTTTGCAAATTTACTCTTGCTCCATTTCTCTGAAGTGACCATCTTTCTCAAATTGTCTTTTTGACAGTGGAGACTACGCAAAGTCAAGAAAGCAGTGGCAAACCTTGTCTTGCCCGGTTTCACCAAATTTTTTTGCATGGTGAATCTTCTCATCATATTCAATAACAAGGGCCGCTGAGAAATATAAGAATGTAACCTAACGCCCTGCCAAAAACTGTAGAGAAGGGTCTTTCCTTGAAATCCCCGAACATCAAGTTGATACAATGAGCCGCACATGGAGTCCAATAGACATTCTTGTACGCTCCTTCAATCATGCCACCCGCTTTCACATTTTCACTTGCATTATCAGTGACCACTTGAACAACTTTGCTTGGACCAATCTTTTCGATAGTGTTCTGAAACAAGGTGAACATTTTGATGTGGTCGGTGGATGAGTCACAAGCATCAATGGACTCAAGAAACAAACTTCCTGGGGAGAATTCACCAACACATTAATAATCATTTTCCCCGTTCTTGCCGTCCACTTGTCCATCATAATGGAGCAGCCGTATTTGTTCCACACAACTTTATGCTTCTCAACAATTTTATCAGTCTCCTCCACTTCCTTATTTAGGTAAGGACCTCTTATTTCATGGTAAGTAGGAGGCTTCATTCCAGGTCCGTATTGACCAACAGCCTCAATAAAGTCTCCAAAAGTGTCATAGTTGACACGATTGAAGGGGAGCCCAGCATCATAGACCCATCGTGCAAAAGCTCTAACTGCACGATCCCTCAAAATGTCTTTAGCAATTTTTTGTACATCTTTTCCACCGCCCTTTGCTACCGGCTTCTTTGAGAAGTAGCAATCCATAGGACCTTTAGTTGATGATCCATGGCTTGACCCATCTCTTCCCCGTTTTGTTGGAAGTGACAATTCTTCAATATCATCATCATCATCAAGATTGGTCACCATTGGTTGATGAACCATTTGATTTTTTAGCTCCTTCTTCTCAACAAATTTTTTTATTTCTTCCTTCACCTCCGATGGACATTTCGGACAACTTGTGACGTTTCTATCGCCACCAATTAGATGGTACTTAAAGCGATAAATTCCACCCGTTGTAATCTTGTTGCAAAAGATGCATAAAACATTTGTATTCTTCTCATTAACTCTCTCGTCATATCGCCAAGCCGGGTCTTTCTCTTTCGAACTTTGAGACATTTTAATATCCCTATTAAGAGATAACAATAATTAAACTCTTATATATGCTGAAAATATAATAATAATTTAATTTTATATGCTGAAATAAAATAATAAATGAAATACAATAATTAAACTCTTATATATGCTGAAAATATAATAATAATTTAATTTTATATGCTGAAATAAAATAATAAATGAAATACAATAATTAAACTCTTATATATGCTGAAAATATAATAATAATTTAATTTTATATGCTGAAATAAAATAATAAATGAAATACAATAATTAAATTCTTATATATGCTGAAAATATAATAATTTTATATGCTGATTGCTGAAATAAAATAATAAATGAAATACAATAATTATATATATATATGATTATATGCTGAAAATATACACAAACAAAGGAAAAGGAAAAAAAAAAGAAAAAAATTGTTCCTTCCCTCCCCTGTTCTGACAGAGAGAAAAAGAAAGAAGAAGAAGAAAAAATATATATATGATTATATGCTGAAAATATACACAAACAAACGAAAAGGAAAAAAAAAAAAAAAAAAATTTGTTCCTTCCCTCCCTTGTTCTGACAGAGAGAAAAAGAAAGAAGAAGAAGAAAAAATATATATATGATTATATGCTGAAAATATACACAAACAAACGAAAAGGAAAAAAAAAAAAGAAAAAATTTGTTCCTTCCCTCCCTTGTTCTGACAGAGAGAAAAAGAAAGAAGAAGAAGAAAAAATATATATATGATTATATGCTGAAAATATACACAAACAAACGAAAAGGAAAAAAAAAAAGAAAAAATTTGTTCCTTCCCTCCCCTGTTCTGACAGAGAGAAAAAGAAAGAAGAAGAAGAAAAAATATATATATGATTATATGCTGAAAATATACACAAACAAACGAAAAGGAAAAAAAAAAAGGAAAAAATTTGTTCCTTCCCTCCCTTGTTCTGACAGAGAGAAAAAGAAAGAAGAAGAAGAAAAAATATATATATGATTATATGCTGAAAATATACACAAACAAACGAAAAGGAAAAAAAAAAAGAAAAAATTTGTTCCTTCCCTCCCCTGTTCTGACAGAGAGAAAAAGAAAGAAGAAGAAGAAAAATGAAGAAGAAAAAGAAAGGTGACTGGTCGACTGGTTTGAAGAACAGAGGAGAAGAAAGAAAAAACAAAAAAACGAGAAGAAAGGAGAAGAAATTACCTGGGTTGGTCGACTGGTCGAGCACTGAAGAAGAAGAAGATGAACCCTAGCTTTTCTTTTTTGTCGACTGAAGAAAGAGATAGCCACAATCGAGCCCTGCCCTTTATTCGACTGAAGAAGAAGAGGGTTTTTGTCAATTTAGGGTATGTTTTGTCTCAGACCCCAAAGTTTTTTTTTTTTTAAAAAGGTCCCTGCGCTTTCTTCAATTAAGCGATCGCTTCATCGCTTTGTTCGCTTCATCGATTTTTCCAGGGAAGCGTGCGCTTCTGCAAATCGAGTCGCTTCAAGGAGATTAAATCGACACAGCCTCGCATCGCATCGCTTCGCGCTTTAAGCGACGAAGCGAGCACTTCTTTAAACACTGCCGACGCGTCATATTTAAGGGGAAGTGCAATGGTGTATGTTATTAATTGACGACATAGTATTGATTGATGAGACGCAAGGCGGCAATGCGGATCCACGTTATGTACTATGGGTGCTTAAGCACACATTGCTTTTGAAAACAACACTACTACTTAGGTAGAAAATTAGTAAGCACCCAGTCTAAGTAAATTTTAAATTAAGAATAATTGAGCACCCACGATCTAAAAATTCTATATCCGCCACTGCGAGGCGATGTCAGCGAAAAGTTGGAGGTTTGGAGACAGGCTTTAGAGTCTAAGGGTTTCAAGTTGAGCAGGACGAAGACGGAGTACCTAGAGTGCAAGTTTAGCACAATGCAAGTTTAGCACAGTGACGAGGGGAGCATATATAGATGTGAGGCAAGATTCACACGTCATCCCTAAGAGAGGAAGTTTCAAGTATCTCGGGTCAGTTATTCAAGGGGATGGGGAGATTGGCGAGGATGTCACACATCGTATAGGGGTGAGGTAGATGAAATGGAGGATAGCATCTGGCGTCCTGTGTGACAAGAATGTGCCACCAAAACTTAAAGGCCAGTTCTACAAGGCGGCGGTTAGATCGGCTATACTGTATGGGGCAGAATGCTGGCCAGTCAAGAACTCCCATATCCAGAAGATGAACATAGCTGAAATGAGGATGTTGCGATGGATGTGCGGGTGCACTAGGTTGGATAAGATTAGGAATGAGGATATTCAAGAGAAAGTGGGTGTGGCCTCTATGGAGGATAAGATGCGTGGAGCGAGGCTTAGATGGTTCGGGCATGTGAGAAGGCGAAGCTTAGGTGCCCCAGTGAGGTGTGAACGACTGGCGCTGGCAGGTAGGAGAAGAGATAGAGGGTGACCTAAGAAGTATTGGGGGGAGGTGATCATGCAGGACATGACGCGATTTCAGCTTACCGAGGACATGACCCTTGACAGGAGGGTATAGAGATTGAAGATCAAGGTAGAAGGGTAATAGATCGTCGCGTGTTTTTCTGACATGTTCCAGGTTTATTAGGGCGAGCTTATTAGGGCTAGCTAACTAGTATATTGTCTTTGCTTCTTAGAGTGTCAGTATTAGGGTTGTTTTAGTACTATTTGCCGCTTCAGTTTTCTAGTACCTTGTCGTGTTACTACTTGTTGCTTTTGCTTTTGCTAGTGCTATTGCTACTGCTTTCTTTCATTTGTTTTTCTCCGGTTCTTACATTGTTGGTATCATTTTCCTGGCCTTGTGGTTGTTATTTACTTGTTCCTATTCTTCCTCTCGAGCCGATGGTCTTTCGGAAACGACCTCTCTACCCCCATGGTCGGGGTAAGGTCTGCATACACATTACCCTCCCCAAACCCCACTTGTCGGATCCCATTGAGTGGTGGTTGTTTAATTTTAAGACTAAAGTGTTGTGCAGTGAAATTAATTTTTTTTGAAGTAGGAGATCAAATTGCTTTCTAAGTTCTTAAATCTGCTATCAGTACTCTTTAGAATTCACTAGCTTTCCACTATGCCTTTAGTTTTCTTGGGTTGTATAATTTACCACTGGTCATGATCTATCAGTTGGATATGTTATGGGCAGTATTCCTGTTGCCAATCTGTATTCTTTTTTGGTTCAAAAGGTTTGCTTCAAGTGATTATTTTGGTGATATCTGTTTATGATAAGGTGGTTTCTTATGTTGATGGTTGTGTAGGAATTAGGCAAACATTGCAAAAAAGTTGAGGGTTGGCAGTTACACTTACTTTTTTCCCCGTGCTCTAAAATTTCTCATAATGGTGTTGTCAAGTTGCTGTTCTATAATCTTGAACTGCTGGAAGAGTAATTGTTGACTTCTTCCATCTAGAACTGATTGCACATATGATGTAAATGTTAGAGTTTACTTGAAGAAACGATGTCATTGATGCCTTCTATGGATGCAGGTCATTGTTCACAAACTCGCCGATAGGTGGACTATCATCAGAGAATGTTGTCAGTGACATAGTGGGGGAAACAACAACTCCATTCTCCAGTGAAGGTGGATGTAGCATGAATGTTGGTATTTCAGTTACTTCACAAGTAAGGCTTCTACACTCATTTTTTTTTTGGCCAAACCATTCAGTGATGTTCTTGAGTGCTACTTCATATCACCAAAAAAAGATTGCACGAGGATATCACGACCCAAAATCCAACTAGACATTGTTGGTTCTTGATAAAAGAAATTAAAGGAAATAACTGGGAAGATGACAAGAAAATAAAAAAGTATACTGGAATAGACGTAAAAGGAACTGAAGCTGAAAGTACTATATTATTTTACTGCATTTGGACTATAATTTATAAGAGAAATACTAACTTAAAAGACCTAAAAATCAGCACAAAATATGTTGAAAATAACTAACTCCCAGAGACTAGTTCACTCCTAAATACTAGTTCAAAATTATTTCAAATTCAAACTAAATTACTGCAGTAAATAGCTGAAACAATAAAATAATTTTACTGAGAGCAGCTTCTAAAGCATATTTCTAACACACCTCCTTGCTTTTGAAGCTGCAAATTTTGAATTTGTCCCTTGTAAACCTTTAACTGGAAGCGACTTTGTACGTAAATCTGCCAACTGATCTTTGGACTTGCAGTGAATCGAGTTCACTTCTGTATTTTGCTGCATCTCATGATTGTTAATGAAATAAGTTGGCTCGTTTTTCAGCTTCATTTGCATCTTGCCTTGAGACTTGTCAACTTTTTTCCAGAATTGCATTTTCTGAAATATTGACAACTTCTTCCTTACTTTATTTTCACATAAGTCCTCAGTTGGAGAATGCACTTAGTAGATTCTTTTGGCTCCATTCTTCATCTTCGGTTCGATCAAATGAGAAATTTTACCTCTCATTTTAATCCTTAAAATCTCAAGTCCAGTTGCATCATAAATGAAACAATATTTATCTTCAAAGGATACTTTAAATCCTTTTTCTATTAGTTGTCCAACACTTAATAAATTTTGATCAATATCAGGAACATAAAGAACATCTGAAATTTTCTTGATACTTGAATTTGTTGGGATTGCAACAGTTCCTTTTCCTTTAGCAAGAATATAATCACCATTTCCAATTCTGACTTTCTTATTTCCTACAGACGTGAATTCTTTGAAAAGATTTCTGTCATATGTCATGTGGCTTGTACAACCACTGTCAATCAACCAAAAATCAGATTTTTTGGTTGAAAGAATAGTTGCCACAAACAAGTGATCTTCTTCTTCTTCATTGGCGACTTGGGCATCTGCTTCATGCTTTTGATATTTGCCTTTGCAAATTACAGCTTCATGACCAAGTTGGTTGTAAATTTTGCACTTTGCATCTAGCCTCTTCCAACATTTGAATGGTGGATGACTTTTTTTGCCACAGTGCTGACAAGGCGGGTAATTTTTTTTAACATTATTACCCTTGCTTTGAGTTTTGTGGTTGGTTGCCAGGACTCCTTCAACCATACCATCTTGCCTCATAAGCCTCCTTTGCTCTTGTGCCTGCAATGTATTTAACAATTCTGCCAAGGTAATCTTGAATAGTTCCTTTGTATTTTCCAAGGCAGTTATGGATACTTCATATTGTTCAAGCACCGTAACAAGAATTTTTTCAACAATTCTTGAATCTTTAAATTTAGTGCCAAGCAACCTTGTTAACAATGGCAAGCAACCGATTTGAGTATTCTTTGACAGCCTCAGATTCCTTCATTTTCTGCAACTCGAATTCCCTTATTAAATTCAACACTTTCATGCCTCATATTCTTTTATCTCTTGTATATTCTCCCTTCAGATAATCCCATATTTCTTTTGCTGATTTGAGAGCCATAACTCTCGTGAAAATTGTTGCAAACACGCCAGCAAACAAAGTTGCTTTCGCCTTTGATTTTCTAGTTTTCTTTTCCTTGTGACTCTTGATCTGGGCCACCGTGGGATTGTTAGGCAGCGGAAGAACATCATAATCCTCTTCCACGACCTCCCAAAGATCTAAAACCTCCAAGTAAGTCTCCATTCTCACTGCCCACAGTTGGTAATTTTCACCATCAAAGACTGGAGGAGCCAATTGAGAAAAACTCATTTCAGTCTCCATCTCACTCAAGAAAAGATTTTACTTAGGTCCCTTAAGAACATGACTCTTGATACCAATTGTTGGTTCTTGATAAAAGAAATTAAAGGAAATAACTGGGAAGATGACAAGAAATTAAAAAAGTATACTGGAATAGATGTAAAAGGAACTGAAGCTGAAAATACTATATCATTTTACTGCATTTGGACTACAATTTATAAGAGAAATACTAACTTAAAAGACCTAAAAATCAGTACAAAATATGCTGAAAATAACTAACTCCAGGAGACTAGTTCACTCCTAAAGACTAGTTCAAAATTATTTCAAATTCAAATTAAATTACTGCAGTAAATAGCTAAAACAGTAAAATAATTTTACTGAGAGCAGCTTTTAAAGCATATTTCTAACAGACGTGATGACACCTAACCCAACCCGCTAAGTAAGCCAGTTAACAATAAACCAATTCAAATAAGGTTACTTAAGAGAAATAATAATAATACAATTGAGCTTTTATACAAAGAATTCCCAAGGACTAGTAGTACAAATTACGAGCTTCTAAAATTTGGAATTTACAAAATCTGCACGCAAGGTGCAGAAGTGTAGTATGAGTACAACCGACCCCATGTACTCAATAAGTAACAAACCTAACCTTAGGTTGAAAGTAGTGACGAGCTGGGACAAAGGTCGGAGTCCAACACCAATAGCCAACAACAGTTCATAACAATATATTAAAAAGTGATAAAAGAAATAATTCAGAGATATAATGCTCAGCTCGGTCACAATTCCGGAAAATATGCATGCTTTTCAAGTACAACAGTGAAAACCCAAATCTTTTATTGAAATCACCAAACAACAACAACATATCCAGTATTATCCCACTTCGTGGGGTCTGGGGAGGGTATTGTGTACCCAGACCTTACACCTACCTTGTGAAGGTAGAGAGATTGTTTCCAATAAGACCCTTGGCTCAGAAAACATAAGCACCACATTAATTAAAAAGATAGACAATGAGGGACAACACCAAAAAGCCACTACCTAAGTCTGGCTTCCCTCATCTTGTCCTCAATGGGGGCCACACCCACCTTGTCGCGAATAATCTCGTACTTGATCCTATCTAACTTGGTGTGCCTTGCACATCCATCTCAACATCGCCATCTCTACTACCTTCATCTTCAGGCCAACACTCAGCACCATATAAGATGGTTGGTCTGACCACCACTCTGTAAAACTTACCTTTAAGTTTTGGTGACACGTTCTTGTCACACAAAACACCATAAGCGAGTCTCCATTTCATCCATCCCGTCCAATACGATGTGTGACATCTTCATCAATCTCCCCATCTCCTTGAATAATAGACCCAAGGTACTTAAAACTACCTCTCTTAGGGATGACTTGTGAGTGCAACCTCACCTTCCCTTCCCCTCCCCAAGTCTTACCACTGAACTTACACTCCAAGTATTCTATTTTGGTCTTACTCAGCTTGAAGCCTTTAGAATCCAGGGTCTGCCTCCACACTTCTAACCTCGCGTCCTACTGAAATCACCAAAACATGAGTAAATCGTAAAATTGTGATTTTTCCCAAAACTTTCGACAACAGGTAAGATGTTTCATTATCAAATGACATGAGGAAAGTACATCTCTATGCCTACATGTCAATGTGTATGTGAAGTCATCAATGATGCAATACCGTACAACATGAGGTAAAATGCATCTTTATGCCTGTATTTCAAGTGTGCCTGTCGAATGCAATACAACACAGTGATAAAACCAAATGCATACTCTCAAAGTATCAATTCACTCAGTCCTCCCAATCACTCGGCCCTCGCACTCGGTACGTACCTGCTCTCACTGTGGGTGCGCAGACTCTGGAGGGCAGATCCAACTCAAGCGCTACAATAAGCCAATCATGGCATGAATCAATAAAGCCTGTTGCAGCGCGCAACCCGATCCCATAAACATCCTCACAATCAGGTCCTCGGCCTCACTCAATCATCAATCTCTCCAGTCTCTCGGGCTCACAATGTCATGAAACAACAACATACCTAGTAAAATTCCACTAGTGAGGTTTGGTGAGAGTAGAGTGTGCGCAGACCTTACCTTTACCTCGAAAGGGTAGAGAGGCTGTTTTCAGGAGACTCTCAGCTCAACAGAAGAGACAATAATATCAGAAAAAGAAACAAAAGAATAGGCCAGTTGCAACAAAAGATGCCAGAAAGATAATAACAACGTAAGAGGGAAAAAAAACAATGTGAACGCAAAGTAGACCGCTAACAGACCTAGACAAAACTCTATCAGACTACCCTGTACAAAGAGGGAAAAACTCTCGACTACCCTCTAGCCTACAACCCTAATTTTCGACCTTCACATGTTCCTATCAAAAGCCATGTCCTCGGGAATCTGAATCCGCACCATGTCCTGCCTGATCACCTCGCCCCAATACTTCTTAGACCGTCCTCTACCTCTTCTCGTACCTGCCAAAGCCAACCGTTCACACCTCCTAACCGGGGTATTTATGGTTCTCCTCCGCACGTGCCCGAACCACCTAAGCCTGCTTCCCGCATTTTGTCGTCCACGGGAGCAATGCCCGCCCTCTCCCAAATATCTTCATTCCTTATCTTATCCAGTTTAGTATGCTCGCACATCTATATCAACATCTTCATTTCGGCTACTTTCATCTTCTGGATATGTGAATTCTTTACTGGCCTAACACTCAACTCCATACAACATAGCCGGTCTAACCACCGCTCTGTAAAACTTACCTTTGAGTTTTGGCAACACCTTCTTGTCACACAAGACTCTAGACGCTAACTGCCATTTCATCCACCCCACCCAATACGATGTATGCCATCCTCGTCGATCTCTCCATCTCCCTAGATGATTGACCCTAGGTACCTGAAATTTTTTCTTTTGGGGATGACTTGTGAGTTGAGCCTCACTACCTTGTCCGCTTCCCCCGTCACGCTGCTGAACTTACACTCCAAATATTTCGTCTTAGTCCTACTCAACTTGAAGCCTTTGGACTCCAGGGCGTGCCTCCAAGCCTCCGGTCTCTCATTAACACCTCCTCGCGTCTCATCAATCAGAACTATATCACCAGCCAACAACATACACCATGGCACTTTCCCTTGAATATGGTGTGTCAGGGCGTCCATCGCCAGGGAAAATAAGAACGGGCTAAGCGCAGATCCTTGGTGTAACCCCATAACCAACGGAAAAAGCTCTAAGTCACCTCCCGCGGTCCTGACCCGATTCTTAGCTCCATCATACTTATCCTTTATCGATCTAATGTACGCTACTAACACCCCTTTCGCCTCTAGGCATCTCCAAAGAACGTCCTGAGGGACCTTGTCGTACGCCTTCTCTAGGTCAATAAACACCATGTGCAAATCCCTCTTCCTATCCCTGTACTATTCCACCAATCTCCTGATAAGGTGGATAGCTTCCGTAGTAGAACGTCCCGGTATGAACCCAAACTGGTTTTCAGAATCACAATGTCATGAAAATCAACCCAAAATGATGATATGATGTATCAATAAATAGCAAAAGAGACTGAGATATGATATGCCAATGAATGAGTAGGACTGAGTATGTACAATTTAAGCAAATAACTCAATAGCAGACATGACCTCGGTGGGTCCCAACATAATAAATATGTAGCACATGGATCACAGCTCAATTAATATAGCACGTAGAGATTTCAGGGATAAAAACAGGATTAAGTAGCTATACACTACCATAGAAACAACCAAGTCATAATTCATACGGTGCACACCCACATGCCCGTCTAAGTTGCTCGGACTCGGGTGTGTGTATCCGATACGGGGACGGTTCCGAGTGTCGGATTCGGCAAAATCTAAAAGTTGAGATTCGGGGGTGCGAATCCGGATATGGATACGGGTGCGGGGATACAGCTAAAATAATAAAAAATAGAGCTATAAAAATATTGTAAACTTTTATAGATATTATGTGAAACTGGTATTGATAGGAATGATCACCCGATCTAATACGTTGCTTTGTTATCGATTAACTTAGTGATTTTTCTAATAACTATATTTCAAGTATTTCGTTTTTTTTGAACTTATATTGATAGGAAACGATTTAAGAAGACGGGATCGCTACTATAATAGTTAGCTTTTTTTCAAATTTAATTTGCCTCAATTGGTGGTTACACGTTGGTCACATGTTCAATTTAATTTGAGGATTTAAACGTCGACATTAAAGTTAGACGATATAATTTATAATTTATGTCAATATCTATTATTTCTTCTAACCTATATAATATATATTATTTATTAGATTCAAACTTCCTAATTTTGATTGTACATTTGGATATAGTTATTTTTTTGAAATAAAATTTACATATTTAAAAATTATACAATACTACTAAGTTAAGATAAATTTGTACAACTAGTAAATAATTATGTATAAATTAATTTTGCACTATTAAAAAATATAAATTATTTAGCAAAAAATTAATATGCTAATAATTAATTTAGAAATTATTCCTATTTATTGTATGATGGAAAAAATATTTGCAAATGACAACTAAAAACCTTTCAATGGCACAACTCACAATCATGGAAAATAAAGGGGTACAAATAACATATAATGGGGAATAATGGGTTATTTACTATTATATTATATTACAATTACAATTACAAAGTTCAATAAAGAGTCTTTTATCATTACGCTTTACAGAAAGGAATTGCACAGTTAGGTCATCTTCCCCAACTTCTCATCTTCCTCCCCAACTTCTCATCCTCCTTTTTGCAGACGCGCAAAATTACCCATTTTCTTTTCATCTTGTAAATTTCTCCATTCAAGCTCCTTCACGTCCTTTCGTCATTCTTCCCTCATAAGAGGAAAAGGAAGCAATTTAAGGCAAAGTTCCATCTTCATCTGCTGGGTTTACATGAAGTCCAAAGTCAGAACATGACACTTTGATTTTTTGGTTTCTCCCACGCACAAAACAGCAAATATGAGACAAAAATACTACAAGATTGAAGGTATGCCATTTTCATAACTTAAATCTGGTTAATTTTTTATTTTGAGAAATCAAAATCTCAAATTTTCTCTGAAATTTGTCGATGGACTCCGGTCAAAGCATCTGATGTCGGTTGACTGAATCCAGGACGTTTTCCGCTCCAGCACCCGTCCAAGTCTCGTATCGGACGGGGACGACACCTAAATTGAAGAGTCCGTGTAACTTAGACGCCCGTCACCTAGCATGTGCATCACCTTAACACCAACACATAACACGTATACTCAAGGGTTCATACCCTTAACACCAAGTTTAGAAGTGTTACTTAGAACAAGCCAAATTCAATACCGAGCAAGCCAAGTGATGCTCCAAAAATGCCATCCCGAGCTTACCGACCTTCGAACGGCTCGAAACTAGCCAAAAGCAACTCAAATACATCAAATAATGGCCAAGGAAACAAACCCAATCGATAAAGGTGAATCTTTAATCAAAAGCCCAAAGTCAACCAAAAAGTCAAACCCGGGCCCGTACCTCGGAAAAAAACTCACAAAATCCAACAATCCATTCAATTATGAGTCCAACCATACTAGTTTCACTCAAATCTGATCCCGAATCGATGCTCAAAACTCAAAAAAATCACTTTATGAAACTTTAGACAACCCCCCAATTTATCTTTTGAATTCATCCATCAAATGCCAAAAACAAGAATAGATTCATGAAATAAAATCAAAATCTAGTAGGGAACACTTATCCTAATCCATATGGTGAAAATCGCCTAAAAAAGCGTCTCAATCCGAGCTCCATAGCTCCAAATATGCAAAAATGGCGGCAAACCCCGTAAAATAGAGTACTTAAAGATCTGTTCCAGGGGTACACATTGCGATAGCGGTCAAAACCTTGCGATCACGATTACAAAAAATTTCTAGGACAGTTTTACTATATGCGATCGCAGCCGTTTCCCCGCGATCGCAATGAACAAACTTCTATTAACTCTCCCCAAACTATTCTAGACAGCCTGTAGTATAACAGCCATAACTTCTTGTGCAAAACTCCAAATGACAAACGGTTCGATTTTCTGAAAACTAGACACAAAGGGCTACAACCTTCATTTTTTGATCATCTCCAAATTCCTTATAGATTAAAAGATACAAGCTTCCAAAGTCGGGTCAGTGACAGGAGAATTTTCCTCTACGCGATTCACAGGCTCATTTTCCCCATTTACTCTTCGTGATCGCGACCAATTCTACGCGATCACAATGCACACTGCTGTAGCCAAAAACCAGCAACTAAAAATGCCTAGAAATGGTATGAAACCACCCGGAAACTCACCGGAGCCCCTCGGATCCCAGTCCAAACATGCCAACAAGTCCCATAACATAACATGGAACTACTCGAGGCTTCAAATCACGCATAACAACATCGAAACCACGAATCACACCTCAAATCGAACCTAATGAACTTTGAATCTTTCAACTTTCAAAACTTGTGCCAGAACATATCAAATCAACTCGGAATAAACTCAAATTTTGTGCACAAGTCTCAAATGGCATAACAAAGCTATTCCAATTCTCGGAACTACAATCTGAACCCGATATCATCAAAGTCAACTCTCGGTCAAACTTATGAATATCCCTAATCTTCAAATTTTTAACTTTCGCCAATTAGCGCCGAATTCTTCTAGAAATATCCAAATGTAGGTCCGGGCATACGCGCAAGTCCAAAATCACCATCCGGACCTAACGGAACCATCAAAACTCCGAACCGAGGTCAAATACTAAAAAAGTCAACCTTTTCAACTCTTTCAACTTAAAGCTTCAAACATGGAATTCATTCTTTCAAATCAAATTCCAGATCTCCTTAAAACCAAAATCGAGGATTCACACAAGTCATAATACATCGTAAGGAGCTACTCATGCCCCCCAAATCGCCGAGCAAAGTGCAAATGCTCAAAACGACCGGCTTGTCGTTACAGAGGAGGTGCTTATAATAGCCTTGCCTCCTATGTTACACTGGGAATTAAGTAAACCTATCCCTATACAAAATTTATGTTAAACTAAATGAGGAGGACTTCTCCTTTACAAGATGTATGCATTTGATATTTTAAAAGCATATCTAACTAAATGTTAGAACCTATCTATTGACAAAAGTGGTGGTCTATCCAGGTTTAAAAGAAAATTTACCTTTCTTCACACGAATTCAAGGAACCTGGCAATCCATTTTCATCATTCTTCAATGTGGCTATAACTTCTATAGGCAAATTTATGTCCTCGGGGAAGAATGAATTCAAATTTGCTCCCCCAAATTTGCAAATTGGTCAGCCACAATTAACCTCCCTGTAACAATACCTTGTGTGCTCATTTGTTGTGCCTCCCGGGTGTCTTCTTTTATCTGCTAGGAAGCTTTAGTTTCCTTCTTGATTGTGATAAAAATAAAATTAGATTCTACTCTTACCCTGTGATAGTCATGATCAAAGCACCATTGTAGTTCAATCTCCAAGGCTTGGATCTCATCTTTATTGTTATTGCAGCCAAGGCTGTGAATGCTATCACCAAGTGTCCTTTGTGATTTCTCCATGCCAGCCCTTACTACAACCATCAACATTCGGTGTAGCTTGGTTTAATTCATCTAACCAACTTGATAGCAAGTATATATGGCCGTGAACTGGAAAGATCTAAAGAAGGAAATTGTGAGTTAAGCAAAAGTTGAATCAAAATTGGAAATTTGATCTATAACCATACTAGTTGAACTTTTGTTCCATCATACTTAATTGCACATATGTGCTTCCTTTTTTCCCATAGCAAACTGATGGTAAACGTTGCAAAATCAGCTCATGAACTTTGTTGTCAGGGTTAGTCAGCCACCACCTAATTACATTAGTTCTGAGATTTCCACCCGAGAAGACAACAATACCACAGGAATTTGAAAAACAATTCCACATAGATGTGGCCATTATCTGGAAGTTGGCGGTTCGTTTTAGTCGCCTACTGTCTTTCCCGCTTTGCCGTAGAAATTTACTTGATTGACCACCGTCAGCTATTTTCTTTGTTTCTAAAAGCTCTTGAGGAATATGGTTAAATTGTGAACCATATCTTCTATAAAAAGAAAACGAAAAAGAAGATTCATAATGTTAAAGACTTAACTAAGGTGATGTATTGATCGCTTGTTAGCGTGCATAGTGTTGGTTGACCACAAATCTAGATCAAGTGGATGCTTCAAGTGGAACTTTCCTTTTAGGGGTGTCACTCCGACATATAGTGGAAGTAATGTTATTGGTTTCAGATTGATGATGACTGTCAATATGATTGTTGCAATTAAATCGAGTACTATAAGTGTCATAAAGGTTGGAGAAGTAATGAAGACTTCGCCATAGCTCGATATTTCTAAAGAAAAGCTTTTTCACCTTACTTGCCTGCTTTGGACAAAAAAGAAACAGTTTATAAAGTTATTTGTCAAACTGCAAATCTTGGATTTCCATAGTTAGGTTCTAATATATAAAGGGGTCTTTTATTTTTTTTTGGGGGGGGGGTTAGGGGTAGGGGGTGATCATTGGTAACTGTGGTCAGCTACTGACGGAAAAGTTGTTGAAGAATGTCTTGCTTAGTGGAGAAACAACTATTTCTAGTATGTCATTGACACTTTGCTAGACTTTCTCAACTCTCTGAAGGATTGAAATAACTGTTTCCTGGATCCTCCCTGTACATGTCCAGCACTCTGTTGGTGCTATTTTCATAAAAAAGAGAAGAACAAGGTTATCTGAACAATTTTAGCAACTTTCCTCAGATGTGCTGGTTCATTACAGTCACCCTTGACTTACGATTGTAGTCGCTTCTGATTTGAAGCCATGTTTTGACCAACTAAGTCTTTGTTTTTGGTGAAGTTTACAAGACACCATAATAACAATTAATTAATTCTATATTAGTATATCTAAGTTACCGGGCAGTGTTATCTACTTTCCCTTTGCTTGCTATTTAACTATAGAATTCATTACCTGCAGGGAATCGAAAATGCTGTAGCAGAGGCATCCTATAGTGATGCCCAGAACTTTGTAGTTGTCGAGGAACTTTCAGATAGCTTTGTACGTTGGGTAAACTATGGAGAGACACTGTGTCATTGATGTTTCTGAACATTGTAATTCATGCCTTCCTGCGAGTCGTGTTAGTAAGCGTGCCGTCACCTTCAACTCATTCTAGCACTGGCATGCCTCATGTTTGGAAGTGTTGCGTGGACAGTTTAGGAGGAAACACACCATATCTGTTGTATCAGCATTCTTTTTACAATATTTCCTGACTAAGCAACCATCTAGGCTTGCATTTATTTGATTGTTGAAATCATCAGTCTAGTTGGATACCACTAGTACATAGGCAACAGTTACAAAATTCTTTCTGGAACTCTTTTCACGGAATGTAGGTTCCAATGTTGTAAATAGAGAGGTTTGACTTGCTAAAGCTCCATTCGACAATTGTAGACCAATTTTTCAGTGCAAACACATACTTCCATATATTGGAAGTGACATCTAATCGTGAAATAAGCTCTTGAAGAAACAAAATTGCTACTTGTATCGTCCATATGGATTTCTAGCAGCAGCCTGGTCATCTTAAAGTTGTTTAACTGTTTGATTCTTTTACTGGAAAATCAGAGTTATTTTCTTGCTCTAGGAATGAATTATGTCCTGATACATGTATTTTGATCTGTCAATTTTATGTTTTTCCCCTTCTTTAAGTTGACAGTTAAGAGCAAAACTTGAAAACACATTGAATTGAATCTTCGGCAAAATAGAAGGAAAAAGCTTTCTGAATTCAGATCGTCTATTGGCGATAGATTCCTATACTGATAGTTGGGATTAGCGATCATCAGTTTAACTAGGTAAAAGATACTTTTCTTTTTCGTATTGGTTTTTTCGAGTCTTCTCTTAATCACACTCAATATGGAAGCTAAAGATAATCAAGCATTTTACCACGGATTTTCATTCCCTAAGGCAATTCTGATGCATTTACTTGCATCTAACACTGGCAATACACCAACGCCCATTCTAACAGCAGTAACTTAAAATCAGCCAAAGCTATTGGATAGACCAATCTCCCCGCACTTTAGCAACGAAGAAAGGGCAGAACAAAGATACAAAGAAAATGGCGACCATATCTATCTATTTATCTATAATTAAAAAGAGTGGAAGAAGCATCCTCATTAAGCCAAGTGGCATAATCATAATAGGCCACTTGGCACTTTAGGACAATCCTCCCAAAAAATATGAGCTAGAAGATTATTAAAAAAAAAAAAATCAGATTTTTTATTTTTAAAATATTAAATATTTCTTTATTTTTAAAAAGTTAACTGATTTTAAAGCTTACATTTATTAATCTTTAAATTTAAAAAGGAAATCTGATTTAGATTGTTATTTAAAAATTAAACATTAATTGCACATTTTAAAACATATGTTATTGACTCTTTAA
The DNA here is from genome assembly GCA_026770625.1 of Nicotiana glauca. Taxonomy (NCBI): domain Eukaryota; kingdom Viridiplantae; phylum Streptophyta; class Magnoliopsida; order Solanales; family Solanaceae; genus Nicotiana; species Nicotiana glauca. The sequence goes on from MU746214.1 coordinate 138,273, forward strand.
CATTGAACCATGAACACCAAATTTTTTATTTTAAACAGCTTTATTTAATTCAAAATTTCAGATTTATTTATTTTAATAAAATTAACTGATTTTAAAACATACATCTTAAAAATTTAACCGATTTAACATATATTATTTACTCTTTAACTTTAAAAAAAATTGATTTAGATTATTATTTAAAAATTAAAAATTACACATTTAGAACCCACTTTTCCGAATATTAAAGATTTCTTTATTTCTAAAAAATTAATTGATTTTAAAGCATATGATTATTAATATTTAAATTTAAAAAGCAAATCTGATTTAGATTATTATTTAAAAATTATACATTAAAAATTGCACATTTTAAAACATACATTTTTACTCTTTAGCTTTGAACTATGAAGACTGAATTTTTTTCAAATATCTTTATTTAATTCAAAATTTTAGTTTTATTCATGTTTAAGAAAATTAACTGATTTTAAAACATACATCTTAAAAATTTACTGATTCAAAATTATGAAGTACAAGCTCCTTCAAATGCATCTACTTTAAATCATGAAGACCATAAGTTTTTTTTTCCAAGAAAAGAGCTTTATTTAATTCAAAAATTCTGATTTCTTTATATTTTAAAAATTAACAGATTATAAAACATTGTTTACCCCTTAACTTTAAAAAAAATTGATTTAAATTATTATTTAAAAATAAAAAATTGCACATTTAGAACCCACTCCCTATCCTCTCTAAAAAACCACTAAACACGATGCAAACCACGTTGAAATCAAACTATTCCACGATGCAAACGCACGTTGAAAACTAAACTATTCCACGATTCTGAGTTTTATTTATCCAACTTATAGCATGTTCTTAACTTCAAATCTTCGGCCTGCTATCAAAAATACAAGAAAACATATGATTTCAGCAAATATGACTATTCACTCTGATTTAATCAAGTTCAAAGTTCGGATCCTTATCATTCCAATGGTATTTTCTGGATTGAATAGATTCTACAAGCTGAAAAGGTATTAAAAATCTATTATTATCCTATAATTCGTTTTAAATTTTAATATGTGCGTATTTATGGGATAATCAATTGCAAAAACCTGATTGAAGCATTTGTGCACAAAATATATATATCCTTAAATATGTTTCTTAGTGATATACTAAGAATAATACACAACAAAATACTTTACTCACTTGCATGAAACTTTTTGATAAAACTGCAAATTAGTTTTGCAAATGATCTATTTTTTCTCATCATAGTAGAAAAAGAAAGTCTTTATTTTGAGCTTAATTTGTTCTGCTAAAATGTAAGTTTGAAGGAAAAACTATTTTACATGCATGGATACGATCAATTTTTTTATTTTTTTTAACATATTAAGCATTTTGAATGTTCACTTTGTTTATTCTATAGGAAGCTACGAACGATAATGACATGATGTTTCCATTGAAGATGTATGACAAGAGAACTAGATCAGCCAATAAGACATCATCAGTATCTGAGTTGTTAACTACTCGGATGTATGTATGCATTACTTTAATGCTAATTCATAGGAAGTCAAAAATATAAAATTCCACCAACCCTCAAAGAACTTTTTGCCTTTATTGTTTCTCAGTCATAATTTATTCCCCATTAAACATATTATAGTTTGAGATAAACATTTAGAGGAATATTTTTTAGGAACTTTATTCACCATTATAAGTTTTTTAGAAGTAGAATAAGCCTTTTCTAATATTCAATTTGGTGGTTATGCATTGTGATAAATTGAAGCATAATTTAGTTCTTTATTCTTCACTTACAACCAATTAATTATTATTTGAAAAGTTAACAAGTAAAACTTTATACGTTTGGTTTAGTGTTTCTACCTAATTATCCATGATGCAAGCAATAACAGAGAGATAGGTAAGTAGAAATGAAAATATATTAATGTCACAGCCATATGCCGTAAGGAATATAATAAAATGCAGGCTATTTACATTTTCAAGCCAAAATTAAGGTTTCACCTAAAAGACCAAATATCTTGAAAGGGATAAATTTTATAGCAACTCTCCGTTCATTAAGAGGAACTTAATTGGCAGTGGCTTGTAAAGATTGTAAGAAAACTTACCTCAACATTATTGCAAATATCAAAGATGAAACATTTTCTTTTTTAAATTGACAAGGAATAACCCTTTCTTAAATATATGTCAATTTTTTTTCTCTTGGATTCCAGGACAATGAGAATCTTACCATGATGAAAAACTTAATTTTATAACTCTCAAGGATTAAAAACTAGCCTATGATATCTATCCCAACAGAAATCGAGCATAAGTTTTTTACCTCTTATATTTCCACAACAATTGCAAAGGTTTGTACGGTTAATCTAAGCTAGCTTCTCTGGAAAATTTTCTTAGAATATTATTGTCATTTGGTCTTGAATCATACTTGGGTTCCAATATTGGCCCCAATAAAATCCATCTATTTAATTTTTTATTTTAATTCTTTTGAATTCGATCGTTAAATTTAATCTGCAATATATATACATAGATTTCTTTTATCTCTCTCTGCTCTTTTTTTCCTTTGAATCTATTCACGCATCGCGCGGGTACATATACTAGTTTATATATAAAAGGAGAAGCAAAAGCATGTAATGATGCCAAGTGGCATAATCACAATTAAACAAGTGTTATTTTTTTGGACACATCTCCAATAAAGTTGGAGTTTAAAATTATTTGAAACTAAAAATAGGGAAAAAAAGGTTCAACCATACGAATTCACAAAAGAGATTGATACCGCCTGCCATATTGATAGTTATTTTATTTATTTATAAGATTTGAAAATTAAGAAAAGAATAAAATATTTCTCTTTTAAAAAGGCAAAGAAGAATATATTCACAAAAATGGATACTGTCACGACCCAAATTCCATACCCGATCGTGATGGCGCCTCTCGTGAAGACAAGGCCAGCCAACAACCCCAAATCCTATTATTAAACAGCTATTAAACATAATGAATAGGAAATACATCTTAGCGGCATTTAACTATTAATTCCATTCCAATACAACCCGACCGAGGTGTCACAAATCACGAGCATCTAATAAGTAGGGACACTACTACTGGACCAACATAGTATATGTATACAAGATGAAACTGAAATTCAAGGTGGAATGCGATGCCGCGAACGCTGGCGGTCACCTTGCTCAACTACCACAATATGGCCTTCGGTCCTGCTAATAACCCGCTACCGGATAGACATTT
>MU746214.1:152998-171309 GCA_026770625.1 Nicotiana glauca
ATGAAGCACCTCAAGTCACCATGCTCAACACGGTCAGCCACGCACAGATCGAGGTCTGAAACCAAGAAATCCATCACACCCACGGTGAAACAATTAATATACACTATTTAATCCTGAAAGGACACAACCGATGCGCTATCTGCCGAGCAACACCCAATACGAACTTTCCTAAAAAACCAGGAAGTAATGCATAACAAGTAACATATAGGAAACTATTCCCAACATCACACTGTTGCGGCGTGCATCCCGATCCAGATAACATACCCGTGGCGGCGTGCCACCCGATCCACACATATATCTCACAAAAAGAGATGCACATCGAGCCAAATTTGCTCATTACAATAAACACATATAGTCTCATGCCCGGCCACAAGAAACGCATCCGAACAAGTCCCTCAATACCGAAACTGAATCAATGGTAGAAACCTCTGCAATGAATGGAGGTGAGATTTTGTCTGCTCCGTAGAAGAACTGATATTGTCTGCTCCTAGAATGCAAAATCAAATTCTATTCCTTGCCCCCTTAGTTCTGCTTGCTATTTTCTGACAATAATCATCAGAGGAACTGCATATTGTCTTTAAGAGCTACAAAAGTGTTGCCGTTGTTAAGAAGCAAATTTATAGAAGGAGCTTTTAGTGTTAACAAAGAAGTTTTTAGTGCTTTATGAATTGGTTTTATGGAGTTTTCAGGCGGTCTTTTACATGGCTAATCTGGGGTCGTTCTTGCGGTGGTTCGATGGAGTTTAAAGGTCATTTTAATGGAGGTTTAGAGGTGTTTCATGGATGGTTTGTCGCAGCAGTTATGGTGGCTTTAGAGGTGGCTTATATGGGATTTAAATGACTTTTTTGAAGCTTTTCGCTGCGTTTTTGGTCGGATTTTCATGGTTGATTTGGCAACAACTATGGTGATTGACTTTTTTCAGAAAATAGGTTCAACTAACTTTAAAATATGAATTAAGAAAGACGAATACTTCTTAGAACATCTCTTATCTCAGACATAACTTATGTTATGCACATTGGACTTGCTACAAAAAGTAATAATAACATGAGAGTTCCATAAAACTACTTTAGGTGTGTGTATGCGCCTAAAGTGTAACAAGCTTTAGCTACAAATTCTCTGACATTTCAGTTGTTGAAGAGCAAAAAGATTCAGATTACTTTTCTAGCTAATGTAACATACCTAAACTATGTTAAGATCATACTAGAGACCGCTTTTGAGCTAACCAAAGCAGATAATAGAATGAAAAGGAGAAAAAAACTTACTCTTCCGACTTGATGTCGCCCCTGAATCCACAAGTACCGGCTTGATTACCCCAAAGTTACCCCTTTTGTTTGATTAGTCAGTTTTCAAGAGGTGAAAGTTCTTCTGGCAATCTCAGGCATACTACTAATCGTTTATTTGGCCTGATCGAAAGAATCTATGAAAGGTTGTCCGCCTACATAAACAACTTCTCATACCAAGGGAAGAAGGTATCAGATCCCTATAGTTCGAGCCCTTTTTTTCCAGTTCCTGTACGTGGAATGATTTCCAGTGAGTAAAGTTGTCTGGGGGGAAAGATAAGCCCTACCCACTATACAGATAGAAATGCCTATAGATGAGGTAGGCGAGGGTAGCTTTCCGGTAAAAGGCGTATATGGTAGTCTTTTGTTTGATGATAACAGGAAGGGCAATTGACTGCAACCTTTTCCAGCCTATTGGCTATTGGGTGGGGGCAACTGGAGGAAGACAACACGGGGCAAAGCAAAGGGCAGAGCTTTAAGTGAATTGTTAGGGCTGTCGAAGAGCAAAGAAAAAAGTCACTCGAAGCTCCTCTCCTTGGAGTCAAGTGGCTTTCAGCTCATCGGGCGCGCAACTCTTTTATCGCGAAATTAGACCTGCGATTAACGTCGGCTTATCTGTCATTCGCGTCTGCCGCTTAGTTTAAAACTATGAAACAAGTCTGCGGTAGTTCAAAACTGGAATTGGCACAATATCGCGAAGTGGCCGCCCTTGCTCAATTTGGCTCAGAACTTGATGTTGCGACTCAGACATTACTCAATAGAGACTCCTTTAAATGAAAAAAGGCTTCTTGTCGGCAAATACCCCCTTCTCATCAACGTATTTTTAGCTAATGAAGGGTAGATGATACCACGTTGTGGATCCAAGCACATGAAGTTTAGGAGGTGTCACCGTCAATCACGTAAGATAAGAAGTGAGCTCAGTCTTCAGATCCTATGTGTGGCACACAGACGAATCTTGCTGATGACTCTTCACAAGTAGGCACGACGTCGATTTGAAAAGAAAGCAAGATGCTTACTATCTTATCTTTATCTATTTAAAGACTTTGCTTGTACTAATCTTAAGTGATTCCAGGGCTGGGATCACGAACGGAATTCAGTCACCTTCCACCCCAACTAGAAAGGCTGAAAAACGTTGCTAGGCTAGCGCGACTCGCCTTGCTCTTCAAGCTCCACCCCTTACTAAACCTCAACATCTATAAAAAATCCCTTTCTCCTTTTCTAAACAAGGTAAGCTTTGACACCAGATTATCTTAGTTTATCAAGGATGGATTGATGTCAGAATATATACTACTCTTTAACTATGGTTAGTGATAGATGCATATATTAGCGATAATTATTTATGTTGAATATGTCTGACTATGTAATTGGTTCAATTTCCTATCCAAATACTTTGTTGTTAGAGAAAATTTTAGTTTGGATGACTCTTCCTGAACAATGGTTTTATCACCATTTCTATCCACAGATCATCTGCTCCTTCTGATTTTTCTCTGTCCAAGACTTGATGCACGTTCTTTTTAAAGAAGAACGGGGCATGTATCATTGTTATTCTATTTTGTTTTCACATTATAAAAATTGTGGAAACGATAAAGAATCTGTAACTTGAAACACTGCTTTAGTAAAGCATGAAGTCAATTATGTATTGGGTCAATTACATACTAAAAATGCTACAGATGCACGATCCAGGTCTGTTAAAGATATTAATAAACATCCAATTGTTAGGCATGAAGTAGTCAAACTATTATTTCTCAAATCAGATATGGAACACATTACACTTCTGAAGAGTTTTCCAAGTAGGAATCATGAAGATGGAAAAAAGGTTGATCTCAAAGAATATTCAAGATCTAAAATTTAGAAACAATGTATTAGGTATCTTGGACCAGTATGTGCAAAATCTTTGTCACTTATTGAAATGAAATACATAATATTTAGCATCAATATACAAATGGCTTCTCATATCCATGCACAAATATTGGTTTCTCTTTATATATATGATCTGCTCTATTATATACTACTAATATTAATTACCTCTATGGCATGTTCCATACGTTTCTTTTGTCCTTGATTAAAAAAGGAGCCAATATATCCATTTTGTATGTTAAGTCAAGGGGTAAACTCTGCATAATTTCCTTACTTTCATTGTTTGATATTAGCATGCAACTCTAATTATTCATCGTTTTCTTAATGTTCTCGGCAAGAGAGAGAACATTAGGAATATATAGTAGCTGAAGAGAAAATTGTGCATAAACACACTTGAAATTATCTTGATACAACCAATGGGTTGCCAGAGGCAAAATGAATTTTTGTAATGAGGACCTTAAAAAGCTCTATGTAGGCGAGGTGAGTGGTAAAAGTTAATGCGAAAATGCTTTTTTGATTATTATCCTACAAAAAGAAGGTTTGTTTTTCTTTTAATAATGCGAAATGTTTGTTATTCTAATGCCTTTTAGAAGAAAAGAGAAATATATCATCATTCCAACTTTCTTGTTGGTGAGGCTACATTAGCAGCTGAAAGACTAGGGGTAACAGATGGGATACTTAAGGTAAATATTTGTTGTCATTGTATTGAACTATTGCGTCAGATAATTACACAATATATCAAAAATTAAAGCAATTAGGCCAATATTCTTTTCCCTTTATATTACATATGACTGAGTTCTGACAATGAAACTATGATGAGATATAAATAGAGGGCTGCCAAAAGGCACGAGTCATTTATTCTCAAATTTATAAAACAACATTTATGTCTTGAAATTCTAATTCTGGTCAAAATTAGTATACTTAACATATTCAGTAACACCACATTGCAAACTTTATTTGGATTGTTAAATCATAATTGCATATAGAATTAGAAGTTATATGAAGAGAAGGTTGCCTCCCCTTTTGTCTTCCATATCTGTTTTCAAAACCTAAAATGTATTATTTGCAAATGAAAGGTAATAAAGAATATAGGTAGTGTTCCCTGAATAATATGCATGTAGCTTGGAAGCTAAACTCCAAATATTGTTCACAACGTTTAGCTTGGCTCTATGTTGTGCTCTCACATTTTATTCTTTTCATTCTATTTCAGTATATAGTGGGCATTATTGGCCAAATGATGATAGTCTTGACAACCTTTTATTATTTCTCAAGGAAAATGGAGTCTACCTGGATGAGGTTAAGGTTAGTGATTTTTACGTCCTTCCTACTTTCATATTACTTTTTAACTGTAATGTTTGCAGCACCTAAAAATCTTATTTTTTGATATCTTATAAATGAATATGTATAACGAACAATTGCCATGCCAAAGAAATAGAAAATACAATCTTAATGAGGCTTATGCCTCATTTGTTTGCACTTAATGGAGATCTGAATCTTAATCATTCAGATCTCAGATATTTAGTGCGTTTGTTTTTAAAGTCTGAATCTTAATTATTCATATCTTAATCATTAAGTGTATTTTTTTTACTTCACAATCACTTAATAGGTCTGAATAGGTCTGTATGATTAAGATCTATAACAGAGACTTAATGTATGTTATAGATCTTAATCATACAGACCTATTAAGTGATTGTGAAGTAAAAAAGATAGGTCTGTATGATTAAGATCTATAACAGAAATTAAGTCTCTGTGATAGTTTAAGATAGCTGTCTTAAACTATCACTCAATAAATGAGAAATAAGGCTTTTTACTACCTCCAACCAACAACACATGCAATTCGTGCTACAGTAACATGTAACGACATCGAAGATGCGATCCTACTTTCTAATCTCGACGATCTCATCACCTACAGCAGGAACCAAATCCCCTCGCGACCAAACCCCAGAAATTATTCTCGGCAGCCAGGCATTCACGCTCCCTCACGCGCGTAACTGATCGCATTTTCTCCAGTGAGATCCAGGCCACGCACCGGCACGTGTGGCACATTCCGACTACTTTTTGAATTTTTTTCTTCGGACAGCCTATTCAATAGGTTATTCTGACGCAACCTATCCAATTTGCACCAAAATCCAAACACTTTTCTATTTTTCGGTGACCATTCCAGACCAATTTTCAACACTTTTTCTTACTAAGTCTACTCACTAGGCTTTTTCGATCATACCTATTTCAGTCTCACCAAAATCAGAATACTTTCCTATTTTCCGGCGACTTCTACTAGCAACATGGGTGATCCGATCTAACGGGAAAGCCCTACAATGAAGGAGAACATCATATATTTTGCAATGGGCTTCAAGTCTTATGAAATTGGGAGAAGTTCAACAAATGCGGAAGAATGGTTTTAATGGACAGAGAGAGGGAGAAACCTAATCAGAAGATTGACGTTCATCAGGAAAACGATGATATGGTTATGTGAAAATATGAAGGAAGCTTTGAAGGTGAAAGGAAACCATGTGAAAAGATGGAAAATCAAGGATCATTTCTCAGAAATATTCTGTGCGAAGAACTACAACACACATGGTTGATATATAACCATCATTAAAGTCCAAGGCAGGGGAAGGTCAATTATCATTGTTCCCGAGGTGGAATTCAATTCAGGTTGGTCAGATGTTGCAGCAAAGATAGAAAGGTTCATAAATGGCAGGGTACGAAGGAATACAATTATGAATCCAAAAGTCATTGAAGAAGGAGTTCTGTTCTCAAATACAGTCAGAAATCATAAGTGGGAAAGCAGAGAAATGAAGGAAGTAAATATCCAACAAGAATGAGACATTATACACATTTTTGGAGATTTAACACACAACGATCTGCTAGGTAGATGCCTGGTAGGATTCTTTACAGAAGAAAGCTCCGAAATTGCAATCTTATCGAAAGTTCGTAAATGGGCAGCAAACTCTTGGAACCAAGCACATGGTATCAACATTTACGAGATGCACTAAAATAGGCTTCTCTTTGAATTCCCTTCCAAGCTAATCACTGAACATGTACTGAGAAGCGAATGGTATTGGAAGAAACACAAAGTTAAGCTCCAATGGTGGAATCCGATGGTGGGGTCTGTTCCAAATAATAAAAAGATGAATCATGTATGGATTAGACTAGTAGGTCTTCCACTACATCTATGGTCTCAAACAGTTTTCAAAGAAATTGGGGAATTCTGTGGGGGCTAGATTGAAACTGAGGAGGAAACAGAACTAAAAAATCATTTGAAATGGGCAAGAATAAAGGTGGGAGGAGATAGATCTGCAGTTCCAAAATACTGAAAATAGAATGTGAAGGGGTAGTCTTTGAAATTCTGATCTAGTGTGAAGCTTCGGTGAGTACGTACGAATGTGAGACAGTCAAGTAGCCAACAGGGGGAGTAGCTACATGTGTTTTGATGGGACATGTGGGTAGTTCAAAGCATGTTCAGCCTATCCCTAAAAGAGCAACTGATCAATCATGTGACCCTATAATGAATACTACTAGACTTTCACAACACTACAACAAAAAGGATTTGGGCCCAGATTCATTGACTCAAATTATATCTGAACAGAAGGATTTTAAAATACCATGTACAAAGCACATGCTAGATCCCTTTATTGAAGAGATAATAGCTATTCAGTTTGAACCTTCTGTGGTAAATTAAATAACCATTGTTTTGGAGTAACCAAAGAAAAACAACAACATAGTCAGCTCAGAAGAAGAGGAAAAAGATAGAGAGGATAGCGGAGATAAAAAAAAGCAACAAGAAGTTATTCCGGAAGATAATGCAATGTTGACTCTTGCTGAGCACGAAGGGAGTGGTCAAAATTCAGAGGAATACAACAACATGCACATGCAGTCAAAAGAATCTAATCTGGTTGTGAACTGGGAAATTAAAGAAGTTGTGCCTCTAAACCATCAAAATTTAGAGGCAAAAGAAGACCTGGAATTTGAAGCATCAATTTGGGTGCATCAGAATATCATTAGATTGAGTAAAGAATTTTGGGTAGATTTTAGTGGATGTGAGAGAGAAGCATTGGAACTTTACACGAAAATTGACAACAGAAGGAAAACGAACAAAGGGAAAGAAGCTACTCGGGTTGGCCAGAATACAAAGAAGAAGGGATTCAAAGAGCGGAAAGGTTTGGATATTGGAAGTAATTTCAAGAGCAATGGAACTAGAAGTAGGGGGAAGCAGCAGCAGTTATAGCCAATGTCAGTGAATATCATATCATGGAATGCTAGGGGACTTAATAGAGTCAGGAAAATGAGATTGATTAAAAGTTTAATACTTAGCTGGAAGGCAAAAATCTTTTGCTTCCAAGAATCTAAAATAGAAGGGGATATAAGGGAGATTGTAAAAGAATTATGGGGTCATAGATGGGTGAAATTTGCTCAGCTGGAAGCTAGTGGGACTAGATGAGGTATTGTATTAATATGGGATGGTAGAATATGGCAGGGGGAGGTAGTTTGTGTTGGATTACATACATTAACTTGTAAATTTTCAGGCAAGACTCAGGAATATACATGGCATCTTTCAGCTTTGTATGCTCCAAATGACAGAAAAAAAGGGAGGAGGTATGGTGGGAGCTATCAGGTACAAGAGGTCTCTTTAATGGACCTTGGGTGGTATGTGGGGACTTCAATACTGTAACATACCCATCAGAGAAGAAAAATTATTCCAGATTCACAAGAGCTATGGCTGACTTTTCAAACTTCATTGAAGAAATGGAATTGGTAGACATCCAATTAACAGGAGGAAAGTACACATGGAGAAAAGGGGACAAACATATAATAACAAACAGATTAGATAGATTCTTGATTTCTGCTGACTGGAATGAAGATTTTAGAAACATAAAGCAATCACTGCTTCAGAGAGTTACCTCAGATCATTTTCCACTGATGCTACAATATGGTAGTTTGGATCCGGTTAAATCATACTTTAAATTTGAAAACTGGTGGTTGCACACTGAAGGATTCAAAGACAGAATTGAAGAATGGTGGAATTCTTTCACCTATGAAGGAAGGCCAGATTTCATTCTAAATTTGAAGCTTAAATTCTTGAAGACAAAGTTAAAGGAATGGAGCAAAACCTTACAAGGCAACTTAGCATTACAGAAAGCAAGTATCCTTAACTAACTTGCAGTGCTGGAGGAGTTACATGACCGGAGAAGATTGACAGAGGAGGAAATATTAAAAAAAACCACATTGACCATGGAGTTTGAGGAGATTGCAAATCATGAAGAAGTAGCATGGAGACAGAGATCCAGGGCCATTTGGTTAAAAGAGGGAGACAGGAACACCAAGTTTTTCCACAAAATAGCCAATGCTCATAGGAGATTTAATAATATAGCTCAGTTGATAGTAGAAGGGGAATCTATGCAAAATCCGGAAGATATCAAGAGGGAGGTGATCAGATTCTATCAAGACCTATACGCAGAAGAAGAGGAGTGGAGGCCAGTAGGTTCCATAAAAAACAATTAGATAATCACAATAGAGGATAACTCAATGCTGAAGTGTCCATTTGAAGAGCAGGAAATATGGGACAGTGTTAAGGCATGTGCAGGTGACAAAGCACCAAGTCCAGATGGTTTCACAATGGCCTTTTTCAATACTTGTCGGGAAGTGGTTAAAAAGGATGTGGCAGATGTTGTTCAAAATTTTTATGAACAAGGAATATTTGAAAAGAGCCTTAATGCCACTTTTATCACTTTGATTCCTAAGAAGCTGGGTGCCAAAGAATTGAGAGAGTTCAGGCCTATCAGTCTGATAGGTAGTATATACAAAATTATCTCAAAGCTACTGACTGAGAGCCTAAAAAAGGTGGTCAACAAACTGGTGAATTCTCATCAAATGGCTTTCATAAGAGGAATATAGATCATAGACTTTGTCCTTATAGCTAATGAATGCATTGACACAAGGAAAACAAGGAGGGAACCAGGGATACTATGCAAGGTGGATATAGAGAAAGCATATGATCATTTGAATTGGAAGTTTCTGCTTGAAGCATTAAGGAAAATGGGCTTTGGTGGAAGATGGATTAACTGGATAAAATACTGCATATCAACTGTAAGCTTCTCTATACTCATCAATGGAGCACCAGCTGGTTTTTCCCTTCGCAGAGGGGTCTGAGACAAGGAGATCCCCTTTCCCTGTTCTTATTCATTATTTTTATAGAAGGTTTGAACGATATGCTAAAAAGTGAACAGACAAACAATTGGATCAGAGGTTTCAAGGTGAACTGCAGGGCTGATAACAACATGAGGATTTCACATTTACAGTATGCTGATGATACTTTGGTGTTCTGTGAAGCTGATAGAGAACAACTACAAATACTAAGGGTGATATTCATTCTTTTTTTAAGCCACTTCTGTATTGCGCATAAATTGGCATAAAAGCTTCATTTATCCGATAAATAAGGTAATGGAATTACAAAGTCTTGCTGATATTCTAGGTGAGAATGTAGGTGAAATGCCTACTGTATATCTGGGTATTCCATTGGGTGTGAAGATTAAGTCAAAAGGAATATGGAATTGAGTGTTGGAAAAGTGTGAAAAGAAGCTAGCAAATTGGAATAATCATTATATATCTATGGGTGGCAGACTAACTCTGATTAACTCTGTACTAGATTCATTACCTACTTATATGATGTCTCTTTTTCCAATCCCAGTAAATGTAGTAAAGAGCATTGATGCCTTAAGAAGGAATTTCCTATGGGAAGGCAACAGTGAGAAGAAGAAGTTCCACCTGGTAAATTGAACTGTGTGACTACTAGCAAAAAGGCAGGGGGGGGGGTCTTGGAATAAAAATCATGAGAATTCAGAACCAGAGTTTGATGATAAAGTGACTATGGAAGCTTGCAGTAGATGAAAAATCATTGTGGACAGAGGTTATTATGGAGAAATATGGAACAGAAGGAAAATGGGCAACCAAATCAGTGAGAACTTCATATGATGTCAGTGTGTGGAAGTCAATTAGAAATCTGTGGCCAAAACTGATTAACAAATACAAGTTCAAGGTAGGAAATGGTAGGACGATTTCATTGTGGGATGACAATTGGCTAGGACAAGGACCATTGAAGGATATCTTTCCTGACATATATTCCTTGAATCAGCAACAACAAGTAACACTACACGAGGCATAGACTAATCAGGGGTGGAATCTTACATTCAGAAGAAGGCTAAATGATTGGGAGATTGAAAGAGTAATTGAATTTTACAATACTTTGGAGCGATTCAGTGGCATCAACTCTAATCTAGATCTTATCGTATGGCAAATGAATAGCAAGGGGGGTTTTCTGTTAGGTCTGCTTACAAGGAATTCAACATGCATAATAACCAGGTTGGTTGTTGGCAATGGAAGATGATATGGAAAGTAAAAATTCCATACAAGGTTGCTTGCTTTACATGGATACTGGCAAAAGAGGCAGCACTAACACAGGACAACTTAATCAAAAGAGGATTCAACCTGTGTTCTAGATGTTACTTATGTGAAGAGGAGGCAGAGATAATTAGCCATCTTTTTTTGCACTGCAAAATCACTGTACAACTATGGAGAATCTTCATCAGCTTAAGGGGAATTTTATGGGCAATGCAGGGAAGAATTAATGATGTTTTAAATTGCTGGAATAAAGAGGGCAACATTTCTAGCTATAAAGAGAGATGAAGAATAGTTCCAGCATGCATATGGTGGACAGTTGTAATGACCCGACCGGTCGTTTTGAGAAATTTAGCTCCGTTCAGTGTCATAAGGACTGGAACATCTTTAGAATATGAGTATCGACTTGCGTGCATGGTGGAATTCGGCTTTCGGATGGTTTAGAGTCAAATTTAGAGAAGAAGCCTTGTTTTGGAAGCTAAAACAGTGAAAAGTTGACCGGAATTGGACTTTTGGGTAAACGACCCCGGAATGGTCTATGGATGATCTCAACAGCTTCGTATGGTGATTTTGGACTTAGGTGCGTGTCTGGATTCGGATTTGGAGGTCCGTAGAGTCATAGAGGCATTTTGGCGAAAGTTGAAGTTGGAAAACAAATAAGTTTGACCCACAGTTGACTTTTGAGATATCGGTGTTGGAATGCGATTTCGAGAGTTGGAACTGCTCCGTTATGTCATTTTGGACTTGTCTGCAAAATTTGGCATCATTCCGAGTTGAATCGATAGGTTTCGGCATGGGTTTCGATATTTGAAGATTTAGAAGTTCATAAACTTGATTTTTGGTTTGATTTGTCATTTCGATGTTGTATTATATGATTTGTAACTTTGAGCGAGTCCATGTTAGGTTATATGACTTGTGTGTGTGATTGGTGGAGGTCCCGGGGGCCTCGGGTTTCGGATGCTCAACGGGTAAATTTTGAAGTTAGAAGGAAATTTGCAGCAGGCCTTCTGGTGTTTTCGCTTCTGCGGCTTGGGAACCGCAGAAGCGGCACCGCAGAAGCAGCACCGTAGAAGTGGCTGCAAAGTGGACGTTGGCTTGGGAACCGCCGAAGCGGTGTAAGTTCCGCAGAAGCGAACTTGCTTCTACGATGGGTGGACCTCAGAAGCGGTTGGTCGGTTAATTAAGAGAACTGCAGAAGCGGTTGGTTTTTCCGCAAAAGCGGGACCGCAAAAGCAGAAATCACTGCTATGAAATAGAAGAATCCGAGGGTTTATTTCAAAAGTTAGAGAAACCAAAATTTAGCTTGGGAGAAGGCGATTTTGGGTGGATTTTGAAAAGGAGATCACTGGGTAATGTTTCCCTAACCTCATTTAGTTATTTTCTATCAATATCTAGTTAAATCCACCATTAGAATTCGAATTCAAGGTCAAAATTGTGGAAAATTGGATGAAACTTCCTAGACTTAACTATTGGGTTTTGAGGGGGCATTTGGCCTCTGATTTGGGAGATTTTTATATGGTTAGACTCGTGAGAGTACGAGGGTTCTGAAAATGTGAAAATTATTCGATTCCGAGACGTTGGATGGAGTGACGTTTTGGTCATTTTACCTATTTTCGCGCCCTAGCTTTAATTTTAATAGTGGAATCAGTTGTTTGAAATATTATTTACGATGTGTAATTGAATTGAATAGATTTGAGCCATTTGAAGTCGGATACTCGTGGCAAAGGCGCGGTTTTTAGTAATATTGAGCCGGTTAGAGGTAGGTATTTTGCCTAGCCTTGTATGAGGGACTTCCCCTTAGGAATTGAGTCTTCCTTGCTAATTCTATTCCTTGTATGCGAGGTGACGATTGCGTGCTTGGATTTATTTGTGGAAAATTGCCCCTTTTAGGCTCTTAGTTCGTTATAATCACCGAACATGAAGTTGTTCTTGATACGATTGAGTTCCATGTTGTTAGTTTCACCTCTACATGATTTACTTGGAATTTATTGCCCTTTTGGTTATAGTTGTTGCCTAATTGGTTTTACTTGTTTAACTGTGGACATTTACCCCTCTATAGTCATACTATCATTTTTAACTGCTATCTTCATTTGGAAAACATCATTTCTATCTCTCATGTAATAAATAATTGGCCTTAATTGGAAAGAAGTTAGATATCCACGTTTAGTTGATATTTTCCTTAATTGTAATTATTTGATTCATGTTAATTTCCTTGTTGTTAAACTGAATATTATGAAATCGTTGTTTCATTTTATTTCTCTCTTGTTGAGCTGTTCTTATTGCGCTTAGTATTTCCCTGTTACGGTTATTCCTTGTGATTTAGTTGTACCGTCTTTTGGTGAATGGAATTTCTGGGGTTGATTCTCTTGCTCTATCCTGTATGTATTTTCATTGTTGTGGTGTACTTGAGACTGTGATGCACGAGGTTTCTACCGTGCGGATATTGATATTGTGATGCACGAGGTCTTTGCCGTGCGGTTGTTGCTACTGTGATGCATGACGTTTCTGTCGTGCGGCTGTTGATATTGTGATGCACGAGGTTTCTGCCATGCGGTTATTGCTACTGTGATGCACGAGGTTTCTGCCGTGCGGTTGTTGATATTGTGATGCACAAGGTTTCTGTCGTGCGGTTGTTGTTGAAGGGTTGCATGAGGTCTTTGCCGTGCCATTGTTGTTATTGATGTTTTGCACATGCGGCATAATAAGGCGGGATATGTTATGCTTATATATGGGTTGCACGTATGGAGGAATAAGGTGGGACGTTGTTATGCACGTGTGACTAAATAAGGCGGTGCCTATCATATTATTTATTGCACACGTGGCGAAATAAGGGGGACTACGTCGGGAATTGATTGTATAGAGTTGTGACGGCCTGTTGAGGCATTCCTATTTGTTTTCTATTGTGATTGTGGGTTGTTTACCTGTATGAACGTTACCGCTTGGAAGTTGTGAGGGGACATCGTACGTGCGGTCCGTCCTCCTTTTCATGTTTGCTAGTTGGTAGAATTTTTGTTGGAAACATTTGTACAAGCATACATGTAGCTGAACACTCCTATTAGAGGTGAATTTCTCCTGATTTTTCTAAGGGTGGAGGTACGCCCTTGTTTATCCTTTATATTTGTGGGTGTGGCCCTAGCTAGCCAGTTAGTTGTCGGTATGACCATGAGATTGACGGGGCACAGGATGCCAATTGTTAGATTTCAGATGCCGGGTCTTCGCGAGTTGTGGTTTGTCCGGGACTTGGTGAAATTGTGGAAAGAGTTGGATAAGACCTTTTGTGAACATCATTATAGGATATGAGTTATTGACTTTTTTTTTCCCTTACTGTGTTGTGACCTTAGGATTTGGATTGTGATTCTACCGTCGTTTTGTATCATAGTTTATTATATTCTCGTTGTTAATTTGTCGTATTTATCACTTATTGTGAATTGTAGCATTCTTGGTCATTCATGCAGTCTTTACTTTATATATCGTTTCTATTATTCCTATGATTATACTTCTTATCGACCGGTAGGTGCCTTGACTGTTCCTCGTCACTACTCCACCGAGGTTAGTCTTGATACTTACTGGGCACCGCCGTGGTGTGCTCATACTACTCTTCTACACATTTTTGTTGTGCAGATACAGGTACTCCCGTTCAGTTCTGTCAGCCTTGGAAGGAGGCGTATTGGTAGAGACTTCAAGGTATATCTGCTACGTCCGCAGACCGAGGAGTCCCTTTCCAGCTTTTCTGTAATAAGTATAGTTCTTCCAGTATTTTCTCCTTTGTATAGATACTCTTAAGTCAGAGCCTCTTATGTATCCCTTAGCTTGTGATTTGTGAGTTTTCGGGTTTTGGGGAGTTTGTTAGCTTTGAGAATTGTTGTGGTATGTGCCGAGCGGCACCTTAAACCCTCTTTACTTTACCAGTTCAGTTTTATTTATTTTCTTCCGCAAATTTTGGTTTATCTTCCGCATTGATAGGCTTGCCTAGTCATAGCGACTAGGTGCCATCACGACATATTCATGGAGGGTGAACTGGGGTCGTGACAACAGTCTGGGAAGAGAGAAACCAAAGATGTTTTGAAGGCAAGTCCAGTAACATCCAGAAGATAAAGATGAAATATTTGGCTCTTTTAGAATTTTTGGTGTAAAGGAAAGTTTATGGAGGATCATGAATCCATTTTTGATGTTCTAGATTCATTGTGAGATGATTAAGGTTTTCTTTTGTACACTTTCTTTGTAAATATGGTGACTTCACTATTTTAGTGAAGTCTTTTTATTAATATATAAATATGTTACCTTCTTAAAAAGACTCAATTTTATTAAGATGCTATCACATATTCATTATTAATTGCCGCCACCACCTACCATTATCAACTACCACCATGCTACTACTACCACCACCACCACCACCACCACCATCACCATCACACCACCATCATCCTTAACCATCATGTTTTCTCACATTTTTCAGAAAATAGGTTCAACTAACTTTAACATATGAATTAAAAAAGACGAATACTTCTTATAACATCTCTTATCTCAGACATAACTTATGTTATGCACATTGGACTTTCTACAAAAAGTAATAATAACACGAGAGTTCAATAAAACTAATTTAGGTGTGTGTATGCGCCTAAAGTGTAACAAGCTTTAGCTGCAAATTCTCCAACATTTCAGTTGTTGAAGAGCAAAAAGATGCAGATTACTTTTCTATCTAATGTAATGTACCTAAACTATGTTAAGCTCATACTAGAGACCGCCTTTGAGCTAACCAAAGCAGATAATAGAACGAAAAAAAGAAAAAAAACTTACTCACACCTGATGTTTACACCAGATTATCTTAGTTTATCAAGTATGGATTGATGTCAGAATATATACTAATTCTTAACTATGGTTAGTGATAGATGCATATATTAGCGACAATTATTTATGTTGAATATGTCTGACTATGTAATTGGTGAAATTTCCTATCGAAATACTTTGTTGCTAGAGAAAATTTTAGTTTGGTGACTCTTCCTGAACTATGGTTTTATCACCATTTCTATCCACAGACTATCTGCTCCTTCTGCTTTTTCCTGTCCAAGATTTGAGGCACGTTCTTTTTAAAGAAGAACATGGCATGTATCATTGTTATTCTGTTCTGTTTTCACATTATAACAATGGTGGACACGATCTTGAAACATTGCTTTAGTAAAGCATGAAGTCAATTATGTATTGGGTCAATTACATACTAAAAATACTACAAATGCATTATTCAGGTCTGTTAAAGATTTTAGTAGGCATCCAATTTTTAGGCATGAAGCAACCAAACTATTATTTCTCAAAGCAGATGTGGAATACATTACACTTCTAAAGATTTTTTCAAGTAGGAATCACGAAGATGGAAAAAAGGTTGATCTCAAAGAATGTTCAAGATCTAAGCTTTAGAAATAATATATTAAGTATCTTGGACCAGTATGTGAAAAATATTTGTCACTTATTGAAATGCAATCCATAATATTTAGCATCAATATACAAATGGCTTCTCATATCCATGCACAAATATTGGTTTCTCTTTATATATATGATCTGCTCTATTATACACTACTAATATTAATTACCTCTATGGCATGTTCCATATGTTCCTTTTGTCCTTGATTAAAAAAGGAGCCAATATATCCATTTTGTCAGTTAAGTCAAGGAGTAAACTCTGTATAATTTCCTTACTTTTATTGTTTGATATTAGCATGCAACTCTAATTATTCATTGTTTTCTTAATGTTCTCGGCAAGAGAGAGAACATTATAAATATATAGTAGCTGAAGAGAAAATTGTGCATAAACAGACTTGAAATCGTCTTGATACAACCAATAGGTTGCCAGAGGCAAAATAAATTTTTGTAATAAGGACCTCAAAAAAATTCTATGCAGGCAAGGTGAGTGGTAAAAGTTACTGCAAAAATGCTTGTTTGATTATTGCAAAAAGAAGGTTTGTTTTTCTTTTAATAATGTGAAATGTTTGTTATTCTAATGACTTTCAGAAGAAAAGAGAAATATATCATCATTCCAACTTTCTTGCTGGTGAGGCTACATTAGCAGTAGGAAGACTAGGGGTAACAGATGGGATACTTAAGGTAAATATCTATTGTCATTGTATTGAACTGTTGCGTCAGAGAGTTACACAATATCTCAAAAATTAAAGCAATTAGGCCAATATTCTTTTCCCTTTACATTACATATGACTGAGTCCTGACAATGAAACTATGATGAGATGTAAATTGAGGGCTGCCAAAAAGCACGAGTCATTTCTTCTCAAATTTATAAAATAATATTTATGTCTTGAAATTCTAATTCTGGTCAAAATTAGTATACTTAAAATATTTAGTAACACCACATTGTAAACTTTATTTGGATTGTTAAACCATATTGCATATAGAATTAGAAGCTATATGAAGAGAAGGTTGCCTTCCCTTTTGTATTCCATATTTGTTTTCAAAACCTAAGATGTATTATTTGCAAATGAAAGGTAATAAATAATATAGGTAGTGTTCCCCGAATAATATGCATGTAGCTTGGAAGCTAAACTCCAGTTACTGTTCACAACATTTAGCTTGGCTCTATTCTGTGCTCTCACATTTTATTCTTTTCAGTCTATTTCAGCCTATAGTGGGCATTATCGGCCAAATGATGATAGTCTTGACAGCCTTTTATCATTTCTCAAGGAAAATGGAGTCTACCCAGATGAGGTTAAGGTTAGTGATTTTCATGTCCTTCCTACTTTCATATTACTTTTTAACTGTAATGTTTGCAGCACCTAAAAATCTAATTTTTTGATATCTCATCAATGAATATGTATAACGGACAATGGCCATGCCAAAGAAATAGACTGGGAAGTGGGGGAATACTCTACTTGGCCCGAACACGCTGATTTGAAAAGCAAAATTAAAAAAAAAAAACTCTTGATCATATGTATAAAATGATGTTTTTATACCTTATAGAATGTACACAAAACTTGATGGTTGTTTTAATTGTTTATAGGTCTTGAAGAGCGCCATACGTGTAAGCTATCTTCGCAGTAGAAAATTTCTTACATTGGTACTGTCATCTGGCCTTGAATCACACGTAGTTTACCCAGAGCCGAAAAGCCAGCCATGTGGATATTCTTCAGATATCCACCAACTTGAGAAGAAGGAGATGTTATCTCTTTGAGTTTGAGGAATGGACTTTATTTCAAATCATGGGTGACAGGCAACGAAAATCAAGACGAAAAGCAATTTGGTTGTGGTTTATCAAAAGACGAAGCAAAGCCAATGCATCCCATTTAAGCGAAATTTCAGGTTTATTTTATTTCTTGGTAATCTTGATTGAGTCTTGCCATGATGTTATTCGTTTAATTCATTTTATGTGTTCAAATTTCTTTTGGTTGGTGATCACGCCCAACTATGCCTTATAAAAAGGACAATGCGGACGCTGCAAATATAACCCAAGTATTACGCTCGGAGTCGAATTCTCAGAGAGTTAACCTATCAACTATTATCTTCAGACCCACTAACTCTTCAGAATCAGCTTCCCAAATATTCAAAACTCAGTTGAGTCTTTCTTTAATAACTACTTTTGCAGAAAGCTAAATAACTGTAAAATAAACTAAATATGTGGTAAGCAATAATGAGAAAAAGCTAAGGTAAAGATTTCTCCCATTGATGGAATCCCTTCTGTTTATGCTCATACAAATTTACCAATACTTCTCTATCAATCATGAACGCTAATCTTACCGTAAATCTCTCCCGAGTAATCACAGTAATTTACTATTGCACTCT